>SKCR01029466.1:0-70802 GCA_019454045.1 Zanthoxylum bungeanum | reverse complement strand
GAGGTCGTCCAGTGCTTTAACCGGTTCTGTGTACGCCAATGCTGGGTATATTGAGAATCGTAGTGTGTTGGGTGTGATGTCAAGATGGAAGTGTCACTCCAGTCATATGGAGATGATGATCACGCAGGGATACAGAACTGGTTCTCTATATAAGGTTGCAACCGTCGGGATAATATGACTTGGTCATGATTATCCGATATTAAAGAGACTAGTTGCTTGTTATCTGATATATGCTTCGTACGGGGCAGACATTGTACCAGCCCCAGGCCTTGCATGTGATAATCTGATACTGGACAGAAATACGCAATACTACGTATACTACACCTGATACAGATCCTTTATTCCTGTAAGGATATTTCCGGAGAATTGGGAAGGCATGACGCTTTGCTAGAGGCCAACCTTTTCTTGTAAATCGGTATAAACGTAGTACGAGGTACTTACATGTTCGGATAGTCCGACGACCGAATTTACTGCCAACATATCTGAGGATCTCATGGGTCACTTCCCAAAGATTCACCGATGACGTATGACTCGCACTCTAAATTAATCTAGGATTAATTAGAAGAGAGAAAAAATTAATCTAGGATTAATTAGAAGAGAGAGAAAATTAATCTGGGATTAATTGCGGATAAATTTTATCTGGGATAAAATATCAATTAAAGAGAGATAACGATTAATTTGGAATTAATCGATAAATTAATATATTTGATATGTTAAACGAAATTGGATTTCGACGCGGAATTAAAATTATATTTTAATTCGGGCGAACGAATTAATTTAGAATTAATTCGTTAGTGACGTGAATAGTGATTTCGCTAGGCGTAATCATTTAATTACGTCGCAACGGAAAATTCGTTAATTTGGAATTAGCGAACCCGAGCCCGAGATTATTTGCGAGCGCATTCGCATTTCGAATTCGAGTGCGGCACGCAAGTCAAATCAAGCGTCAAATTGCTAGTCGCAAGTTCATGCTTGTTTTATGATCCATGGGACCCTTAGAATCTCCAACAATGGTATCAAGAGCATGGTTAAAAGCATGAAAATGTTTAGGGTTAAAATTTGGGAAATTGTTTTTGAGCATGTTTAAATGAAATTGGATGATTTTGTATGCTTAATTGATGTTGAATTGAAGATTGATTGGATCAATTTCAAGAAAATTTGATTGGATCATTTTCCCCAAATTGTATGTGTTGGCCGAATGGTCTTGCCCTAAATATGTCTTGGGATTTTTGATTTTTGACAATTAGATGTGTTGAAAATCATTCGGGAATATGATTTAATGTCGATTGTGGAATTAATTGGATTGAATTCGAATCGGACGTTAAATCCCCAAATTACCGAGAGCATAAGAGCATATAATTGGGTTTGATTTTTGTTAAAATGTGTTGGACATGTTTTAATGTTGATGGCATGATTAATTAGTACTAATTTGGTGTTTTTTTTTGGAAATATTGATTTGGGTGATTAATTATGTTAATACACTTTAGTTTAATTAAACATTAAATTTGGAATTTTTGTGTTTGATTAAATGGGCTTAAATTGGATTTGGGCTTGAAATATTGTAAATGGTCTTATTGGGCTTTGTTATATAAATTTGGGTTAAGGCAAATTGGATTGGATCCAATTGGGCCCAAAACCGCATCCAAAAAGCCCAAATGCGACTTAATGGACCTTTAAAGTTTAATTGGACCTAATGGGCCAAGATTGATTTCTAGGCTTATGGGGTAACTCCCGGATTGGACTTTGGTTATTCGGTTTGACCAGAGTTGACCAAAAGTCCACGCCTTAAGAAATTAATTAAAAGCCCATTGGACTTTAATTAAATTGACGTTGGACGTTAATCGGGCTTTGAGACCCGTAACGATTAAATTTGGAATTTAAGTCGTAAAGGTTCGTTAATAAAGTGTGATATTTAATTTGGAATTAAATAGCGAATTAGAATTGAATGCATATTAAATTGGATTTAATGATGTAGTTTAATTTAATTCGAGAATTCGTACTTTGAGTACTTATTCGCAAAAATGAGTTTGACTCGAGCAAAATCAAATCGTTGATTGAACATTGGATGGTCACTAATTATCATATTAATTAATTTGATTAGATTGATTGATAACATGCTTGTGTGAATACATGGTTGCGATGCATGAATAATGTATATCGGATGGATATTAGGTGGGTGGGGTAATTTTAGAAATTATTGTAATAAATTTGATTTATTAATTGGACCAGTGTGTCCAGCCTTATTACCTCCTTATTCTTTGTATTCTCTTCTCACCTATTCCCCTCAATGTAAATGAGGTTTCTTTAGAAGTGTAGTGTAACGGGTAGAAGTAATACATGTGCTAGCGGGAGAGAGAAATGGAGAGATTTGATCTAGGATCAATGTGTAAAGTATCCATCCGCATATCATTATTATTTTATTCATATGCGCTTTATTATGTGTTTAGAATGCATGTTTAAGGGTGTATGATGATGAGACCTTAACAAAGATAATAAATTGGTTGCCAATTTGCACTCGAAAAACCCTCAAATAATATTAAGCGTTTTTCCTTCCATTGAGTGATTCTCACTCAAGATCCAAGACTGGAATTGGCTTGTTGGCCAAAGTCAATGCCTTTGTCCGTCGAGGATGTGTTTGAATCACGAAGGCTTTGTTCCATGTCAGTGTTTTGTCCAAGTTGTGGTTTGTTGGCCAAAGTCAAGACCACTTCTTGTCCATCGACATTGATTACGAAGCTTTCTATGGTCAATGGGTCGCGCTTAACTGGGATCACTAAGTTTGTTGTGCCAAAGCCAAGGCTTAGTTGATTCAGAGGAAAAAGGTTAGGTAATACATTGGATGTATTGTCATATATAAGATATATATTTCGGACTTGGATGTCCCCTTACCGGATCTAGGAATTGGATTGGATCCAATCGATCTTAGAGATCTACCTAGTTAATTATCATACAATTTGTTGGCCAAAGTCAAGATTGTGTGATATTTAACGGGATCCTAGCCCACTAGGAAACACGGTTTGCTGAGTACTCGACAGAGGGTTAGAGGCTCGCCGAAAAATAGTGGGAGGCAAGAATTGAATTTGCAATACTCGTTCAATTACTCGCCATACGCGCTCAAACAAATATCCTTTTGTCGTAATAAATTAAATGTTAGTTGGACTAATATTTAAAATGTTGTTTTAATAAATAGTTAGACTATATATTCAAACTATTCATTTATAGTTGATTTTATAATTGGATTATAGTAATCAATATAATTGATTTTATCTATTAAATTATAGTTGATTAAATAGTTGGACTATTGTAATCATTATAATAAATAGTACCTAAATCGTTGATTAAATAGTTGGACTATTAGAATCAAGATATAAATTGAAAGATTAACGTTTAATACACAATCCTAGGGAAAATATATTTAAATGGTTTAATTTTCAAATTGGGAATAATTTCAGGAAGGTCCTGGAAAATAATAAGTTACTTTATTTGATAAAATAACATATTATGCCTAAGCCCGGAGTTAAGCAAATAGTAGAGCATAATCTTTGGAAGATTAATGTGATGATAACTTTGGTGCTTACTCCATTATACTTACCGTAGTAGACTCCTTAATTTCTGAATCAGAACTAAGGATTAGATCTTTAAAGTACGATAAAGAAATTGAAGGATCTTCATAAATCTATTAATTTAGATTTTAGAAGTATTAAATTGCAATAAATGATTCTTGGAGAATTAATGACTATTCTCAAGGAGACAAAGTCAAACTTTGCAATTAGGCAAGTAGCGCAAGACGCACCTTATTTCGATATTCCAGAAACCCGAGGCTTGGCCAAAGGTTTCTGGAGTGTTGAAAAAGGGCAAAGACAATATCATTATAATCTTCTTGGAAGATAAAGGACATATCCCAAAATGTCTGCCTAAATGTGGCAAACGGGATTGCGGAAGCGTGACTGCCGTTTGGACAGAGCAGACATGAAGGAATTGAAGAACGAGCAAGACTCTGACTTCAAATATGTTGTTAAGATTATGTTCACTACTAGTATTAAAATTAGATTTTGAATACTTAGTGTGGTACATAAAATATATGTATTGATGTTCAGAATCTGTTTTGAACAGGATACTGACTTCAATTGAGATAAATCTACGAATTGGAAACGGGACGAAAGTCGCTGTTTTAATCGCAGGTACCTAAGTTTAGGAACTACCTTCAGGTATGTACCTAAATTTGGAAACTGTTATAATGTAACTAGTTTGACTAGATACATTATCTTCATATCAGTGTTTAACCCGTTGCGGGTGAACCTTTATATTCTAGAACCCTAAAGTGTTTCATTATATAAAGATGATATTGAGATAAACACATTAGATGTGAATAATAGCATTTATATTGTGAATATAAATAAATCTCAAACATATAACATGACAAAATAATAGCTCAAACTGATTTGATCAGATGAAACTTAATTGTGGCATTGTTGTCTGGGACACAATCAAACAAGACTCGTATATCCGCACTTTTGAAGAGTGGATACTCGGACTAATTTGATTCCATTCAAATAAAGTCTACGAATCTAGTTTATTGGGCAATGTGTCTATAACACCTTTACTTGGTAAAAGTGTAAAAGCCACCTATTTGTTACCCCTAGTTCATAGTGAAGCAAATGGGCCCATGTCTAGCTAGGTTAGATGTGGATATGAATATTTCATGACCTATACGGATGTGTGGCGTCGCGTCATGGTTATGTGTTTCTTTTAAAGAACACAAATCAGAAACTTTTATAGTTTCGACACGAAATAGACAAACAGATCGGCTAAAGTATTAGACCGTCACTGTGAGACCGTAATGGAAAATACTTAAGCAATAAGTTTCTTATATACTTGAAAGAGTAAAGTATTCTTTCAAAAGAGGACTCCTCCTAGAACACGTCAGTTTGACGGTGTGTCCGAACTGACTAACTGAATTTTGTTGGACATAATAAGGTTAATCATGAGTCGCTTTGAGCTACCATTTCCTTCAACGGATAAGCATAAACAGTGCAGAACTTATTTTGAATAAGGTTCCATAAAAATATGTTTGACAAATATCATATTAGATATGAACGGGAAAGAAACCGGGTTTCTCATTCCTGTAAATTTGGGAATGTTAGGCATATGTTTGGATGATACCAAACTAAAACCCAAATAGGATAAGTGCCAATTATAGGTTATTCTAGGGATACATAAGTATAGTACTTATACAACTCACGAGAGAACAGTAGATTGTTGGTCACCATGCGGTTTTCCTAAGAGGAATACCGATATGCAGTGGTAAGTGGGAGGATAGTATAACTCGATGAAAATCGAAGTAATACTGTTCAAGGCACCGAATCTTAATGGAACATAAATAGTTCATCAAGGATGAAACTATTCCTATAATCTTCGAATACACAAGAACGGGTAGGTCGGAGAGAGTCAGAAAACAACCTAGGGTATGGGTTTCTGATCTCACCTCATAAAGATGTCTATCTTATTGAGGAATACAAACTGACTACGTATAAGGAAGTGATACAAGGTATCGACTCCCTAATCATGACAAAGTGTCATGAATCCGAAATGGATTCCATGTATATCAACATGTTTAGAACTAGTTGATGTATCGCAAGGCATTGTGCCTAATGGTACTGTATAAGTCTTCAAGGAAGACATACATGAAAGGAAACATACCAACGTATAAAGCTAGGCTTTTAGCGGAAAGGTATCGTTATCAACATTGTGTTGATTACGATTCAACCTTTTAACTGTTGCCACGGTAAATCCATTTGGATAATGCTTGCTAATGCTGCATATTTCATTTATGAATATGTCAGCTTTACGGGAAAATCGCTTTCCTGAAAGGGAAACCTTTTGGAGGATGTTTACAACATCCTGTCGATTTTGTCGTACCATAACTAGCAAACAAGGTTTGCAGGTTATTCGATCCATGTTTGGATTGAAGCAAACATAGGTTCTTGGAATTATCGTTTTGAGGTAATCATAATGGTATATGATTTAATTAAAAACGAAATGATTCTTGTGTATATAAGAGGGTTAGTGGAGCGCACTGACAGTGGTTGTCCTATAAAATAATGATAATATGTCATTTCTTGGAAATGATATTCCCATAATAACAATCAGTGAAAGCTTGACTTTCGAAAACTCTCCGTGGAATCGTACATTGAAAAATATACGCGACCTGGTGTCTCATACGCTTTGAGCATATGGATTCACAAACAGGCCAATCCGAGTGATAGTCACTGGATTGAAGTTAAGAACATCCGTTAATATCTTAGAGATCTAATGATGCTGTCTTAATTTATGGAGAAGGAGAACTTGAAGTGACTAGGATCACTGTAGCAAGTTTCCTAAACCGAGAAAACGACTATAAGTCGTAAAACGGTACTATACAGTTTGAATACGGTACAATGAGCTGGAAATCTTCCAAGCAAGATACTATTACCGTATAAATAACAAATGCGGGTTATTGCTGCAACTGAAGCGGCAATAGAAGCCTTCTGGGTCGATAATAAATCTAATTAGATTAGATATAATTCTGTTAGCAGCTGAGCTAGGTGTCAGCACAGGCTAAAGAATTAATGGTCTCATCAACGATCCAGATAAATACTTTGAATATTCATTTGATTCGTTCGGATCATACATCGTGGCGATGTGATGATCGATATAAATCGCATCAGACGATAATCATGCAAATCCGCTGACGAAAGTGTTTTCTCAGCAGTTTGAGCCAACGCGTAATAGTTCGAGTGTAAGACACTCGAGTGACTGGCTATAGGCCAAGTGGGAGATTGTTGGACAATTATGACCCATAGCGTCACTATTTGTACAGATCATAGTGTTATTGTACAAATTAACTATATGACAAAGGAGATTGCACTCTTATCATTTGTGATTAGATCACCTAGATGTATAAATGATGAGATGTCCCTATGATTTGTTCCTGGAAGGGAATGATATAAGACAGTATCAGTCCACGAAGGATAAATCATTAAATATCCCTAGTCAGAGTATTATCGAGATTGGACATCGATAAATATGTAAAAGACTAGTATTACACTTGTGCGCGTTGTGAGGGCACAACGACATAGTTCTCATATATTTGGGTATAGGATACTCATGCAAGTGTAATAGAAGGTTGTGTTTTACCAATGGTACGGGAAACAGCTTCGCTCTGGATAGACCCCTTCGGAATTCCATTGGTAGTATGACTATGTGTCTATGGAAGTCCGAAATCAGGGTAGGTGTATTTGATCTTAACCTGAGACTTGCACCACTAATACTTGCGACAATCAATATACTTTGGTTGAGGTCGTCCAGGGCTTTAACCGATTCTGTGTACGCCAATGCTGGGTATATTGAGAATCGTAGTGTGTTGGGTGTGATATCAAGACGGAAGTGTCACTCCAGTCATATGGAGATGATGATCGCGCAGGGATAAAGAACTGGTTCTCTATATAAGGTTGCAACCGTCGGGATAATATGACTTGGTCATGATTATCCGATATTAAAGAGACTAGTTGTTTGTTTTCCGATATATGCTTCGTATGGGGTAGACACTGTACCAACCCCAGGCTTTGCATGTGATCATCTGATACTAGACAGAAATACGCAATACTACGTATACTACGCCTGATACAGATCCTTTATATTCTGTAAGGATATTTCTGGAGAATTGGGAAGGCATGACGCTTTGCTAGAGCCAACCTTGTCTTGTAAATCGGTTATAAACATAGTACGAGGTACTTACGTGTTCGGATAGTCCGACGACCGAATTTACTGCCAACATATCCGGGGATCTCATGGGTCGCTTCCCAAAGATTCACCGATGACGTATGACTCGCACTCTAAATTAATCTAGGATTAATTAGAAGAGAGAAAATTAATCTAGGATTAATTGCGGAGATATTTTATCTGGGATAAAATATCAATAAAGAGAGATAACGATTAATTTGGAATTAATCGATAAATTAATATATTTGATATGTTAAACGAAATTGGATTTCGACGCAGAATTAAAATTAGATTTTAATTCGGGCGAATGAATTAATTTAGAATTAATTCGTTAGCGACGTGAATAGTGATTTCGCTAGGCGTAATCATTTAATTACGTCGCAACAGAAAATTCGTTAATTTGGAATTAGCGAACCCGAGCCCGAGATTATTTGCGAGCGCATTCGCATTTCGAATTCGAGTGCGACACGCAAGTCAAATCAAGCGTCAAATTGCTAGTCGCATCTAGCGTCACATCATTCGTCAATTAAGTGATGGATGTCTTTCACTTTGAGTGATTGACGCAAGTCACTATTCATGATTGATGGAAGTGATGTGAGTGGTTGGTGCCATTTATGGCTTTAATGGTTTGCTTTTTGAAAGCCAAATTCATGTGAAATGAATTTGAAATTCAAATTAGTGTATAAGATACACAAATTTCACAAACCAAACGCAACTCTCTCTCTCCATTCTCTTATTCTCTCTCACGCCTTGGGGCCAAAAATTGCTCACTGGTTATTGATAATGTCGAGCAGTGAATGATGCAAGAGTAGGATTTTGTGGCAAAATCTAAAGTGCTAGCACACTTACGAGACATGCGAATGTGATAGGGAAGTCCACCCATTAGCTGGGAACCATTCGACGAAGCTTGGAGCTTGACAAAGGACCAAAACCGAGCCAAAATAGTGAGGTGTTCTGCTCACTACCGTGACCAGTCCAAGGCAGAATTTGAAGTTTTTGTTGCCTCCGCGTCGCTCAACCGATCGATGTAAGTATTCCGCGACTTCCTCGAATGTATTCACACATGTTCATGCTTGTTTTATGATCCATGGGACCCTTAGAATCTCCAACACCTTATTCCAGAGACTTTAGCCAATTAAGAAGGACCACCAGAGACTCTGTTCAGGATTAATATCCCGAATATAAGAGCCATTGGTAGACAACATTAGTAAGCTAGAAGTACATGAAGAAATTGACCAGGGCTATGAGGTCTTAAGCCGTAACATCCCCAATCCGAAAGATGTTACCGATATGGAATAGGTTGTACTATCCCTCTGAGCCTCAAACCATCTAACTGTGATCAATGTTGTCAAATTCATCACAAACATAAGTCCACACATAAGGTCCAATGCCCAACTCAATGATCATATAAATGTCACTACAAATCTAATGTTTAACACATTCAAAGACCGATACTATGCAATGTATGTCATGCAATATTTACTTGACTCTGACAATGCTGCCTTTTGGACTCAACACCGAAGTGACTGCCTTTAGTATCTATCCTCTCGAGCTCGCCCTTCATATTTACCTGCAAAATAAAATACTGGAGTGAGGGGTTAGATCATTTGAACGACCTAGTGAGTGGACAGTTTAAAACGGAACTGAAATACTTTATAAAAATCCATGGTTCTAAAACCAAAATCATCTCAAGAAACAGTCATTTCTACTCAGAAAACATTTTCTAGAATTTCTCTAAGCCCTGAGTTCTCTTGATAACTCCTTTATAAAACCATTCTCTTTAAAGAATCAAGTCTCAAATGTTAGTCTCTGAATTCATAAGATACAAGTCATAAATTTTCTTTTCAAAAACCTTTATGAAATTCAATCACAAAACCATATGTTAAATCATCTGTAAAATCAATTGTCAATATGTACCATAATCTCATAGTCTTGGGGCATTGTACTCACAGTCCTCAAGCCAATAAACCAGTAAACAATGTTTCTATTAGTGCCACCAACCTGTCTCTAAAAAATTCGGGTCTAGGGGCCTCGCTATCCCACTAGCACAATACCCAGGATGTAGAGGCATCTGTCATCTATAGTCCTGCATCATGTGTGCACACGTCTTTATCCGAATTCGTTACCGATATCCGTCAATTCCATGTCCGTCAATTCCATGTCCGTCAATTCCATATCTGTATCAAGTTACACCTGAGGTGGGTTTTTCCCCATGCCTAAAAAATCATAAAACAATACCTTTGAAATAATTTTCATCATCAAAACATTAATCTGAAACCAAGCTTTATCAAAAGCGTAAATCATAATTTTCAACTCGCTTGAAATCAACAATTTCAAGTATAGGTTAATCAAATCAAGATATGCAAAATCATTATATGAAAACATTATTAAAATTCTGAAATAAATACTCCAAGATAAAATAAAAATATCCACTCACAGTGCTAGGGAAATTCAGATGCGGTATGCGATGGAGGTGACTTCCGAGTCTTCTGACGCCGATCCAAAGTCCAAACAATGTTAGTTTCTTTCTTTATAACTCAGAATATTTTCATATCACATAAAAGAATATGCAACACATGGACACTTAATATACTAGAGTGTTGGAGATATATATGGTATCTATGAATTTTATTGGCTTAGATTTGGAGTTGTACAAATGCGGTAGCGGAAACTTATATTTTACTAATCGCTAGAAAATTCACTGCTTGATTTCTAACTTTGAAAATTCACTGTGATTAATTGGGGGTGATCTGAATCTAAATTTTTAATAAAATGGTCCATAATGTATGTAGTTTATATAGGTTTTTACGGTTCTCAATTCCGATAATAGAAACTCAAGTTATGGACTGAAGTTCAAGGGCTGTGCAATTAGAAAAAACTGGGCACATGGGCAGCAGATTGCCCGACTTCAATAAATCGGTCCGGTCTCATCTTAAGTCCAAAAATTTTAAATTTTGGATATGTTACTCCCCTATATATCTAGTTTACCTAAAAATTTACGCTTCGTCAATCAGACATCACAAACTTTACCTATAAGTAAATATTCACAACCTATTCGGATAGCATCCTAATCCAACACCATTATTTAACTTCCTTATTTCGCCCTCTCATTTAATCCTTCCAAGCCGGCGAACCCCCAACATATTTTTCATTTTTATAAGTACTCTACATAACATATAAATCATGTTTAATTTAATAATTGAATATGATTTTGGCATTTCATCAAACACTTGGTGTGCCAAGTGCACAAACCTCACCATTTCTATAACACAACACAACATCAACATTATTTAAACCATAACCTCAACAAATATACATAATACCATCAACAATACCCTCCAATATCTTTCATACTCATCCCATAGATCCCAACTTAATCTCATTCATAGGGATTTCATAAATTGGGATTTTCTCACAAAACACATTTTCTTAACTCAATAACCACTAACACAACATTAAATTCAAGCCAACAACATATTTTAATCATCAAACCTTCAAAACTCAGTAAATTAAGATTTGGTTAGGATTTTACTCACCTTGATTTCACTTCTTTCTCCACTAGTATAACCTTCTAAGCTCATTTTTCTCTTTTCCAAGTTTGCATGTGATGATTGAATCTTGAACACTAGGTTTTGGTTGCTGTTATGGATAGAGTTATGGAGTTTTCTCATGTTTCTATTTCTTCACAAAATAAGGGTTGAATGCAATAGAGTCCTCTTTTATAGTAGGGGCAGAATGCAAAAGATTAAATGATGAAAAATATTTAAAACTTTAAGAATTTTCCAGTTTAGTCCATAGATACTGTTCATCCGAATTTGAGTTGCATTTTTGATCTGTTTCTGTTTCGAATTTGAAGGAATGTCCCACATGAAAGTTTTAGATCTCGATCTTAGATTTCCGGCGATATAAATTCATAGAAATTGAAGATCGTATGAGGAAGTTATGGTCTGAATATTAAAGGTTGTTTGTATTGAACCTTAGAATGAATTCCATATCGGTACTACAAGGAATTTGTCGAATAAGCTTAAAGTAATTTCATTAGCCTAATACATAGATTCTGCCACTCTGCCAGAAATTGGTTTGGATGACTTACAGTCAGCCCCTGCCAAGATGGAGGATGTGAAAGCGGATGTCCAAGATCCCCTGATGGAAGTGAACCTTCGCGCAAGTTATTTTTCTTTTTCTTCCTGAATCTAGATTGATCCGAAATAGGATTCAAATCCAATATAGTTTTCATATGATCATATAACAGGTATTATACCATTCCTAACTTAGTAGTCATCGGGTTACCGAGGTGTTACATAACCCCACAGATAGGCAGCGATATGGGAACTTGAAGAATATAGCCGATAAACAGTTCAAGCTTAGTGAAGGAAAAATATAGAGTTAAATAGCTAAATTATGAGAATGAAAGCTAGAATCAGATCAAGTATGTAGCAGTAAAGAAGTACTTAGTAAGGTAACTTCTTTTATATATTTACACCCAGAATGGAAGTCGGATAAGAAAAAGTCTAACTATAGAAAGCATTAGTACTTCTAGGAATTCGGAAGTACCGGCTAAAAAGAATGTACAATAGTGATACATTAACCGTGAAGGGTAACAGAAGTTTCAAGTGATATTTAGAAATTAAGTTGTCATGGCAAGAGATATAAGAGGTTTCAAACATGAGTGGAACTAAGGTGGGTGGGATGCCAGGTCATGAATATAGTGCCAATTTAAGAACTAATAGCTCACGCAAAGAATAAGGTTGGAAAATGTTGAGCATAAACTAGAGGTATAGAAATGAGGTTTTTTTGAAGCATGGACATAGTTATAGCCTGACAGTACTATTATGTTTAATGAAATGAGAACGAAGAATTATCTCTCGGTCAAGAATTCAAGGAATTATTCACTAGAACCCACGAACTTTGGAGTAGTATGTGCAAGTATGACAAGAGCGGTATTGTACATAAATCAAATGTTAAGATAAGAATAGAATAGAATATACCAGAATAAGAGATTCCCAGAAGTCATAGCACTGAATTCTTGAGCAGAAAAGTAGAAAAGAAGTTAAGTAAGATAAGAATACCAGAGACACAAATGTCCTCAACCCAAGACAGACTTGAGAGTTCAATCCAAAAAGGGATTCGAGGACAAATCATATTTAAAGGGGGAGAATTTGTAACACCCGATAATCCCGACGACTTGTACGTTATCAAAGGTTGATGAATATTATGTTATCAGAGGCATGATGCATGATGTATATCATTTTCAAACATGTATGTTGATGAGGGAAAAATATATCAATATTTACCACCCCTTTAACTTAATATTTTGTTTAGTTTCTCGGGTTTGATGAATATTTTGATGTGTTTTACTTTATTTTGCAGATAAAATAATATCGGATCTCAATGAAATCATTTAGGACGAAATATGGGTCAAATAAGGGCAATTATTGGACTTGATATTTTAATCTTGGAGATTGGAAACTTGAAATGGCGTTTTTGATGAAGTGCAGTTTTGGAAATTCCAGTTTTATGCATCTATCGTATTTTGGGCATAACTTTTTACTCCGATATCGGATTGAGCTGATTCAAGTTCCAGATTAACGGAGACTCAAAGATCTACAACTTTGAAAGACAAAATAATTTCTAATTCTGAAGATTTAATTCATGAAATTGATGAATCATCCAGAAGTGTGTTGTGTGTAACTATTAAAGTCACTTTCAATCAATTTCAAAGCAAAAAATAAATTAATAAATAAATAATAAAAATTATCAAATCATCACCAAACATGATAAGATATTAGTGGAGCAATTAATAATGGATTTGGTGGAGCAATTAGTGGAGCAATTAATAATTGATTTGGTGGATGATTTGATGGAGGCAAAATTTTGCCTATAAATACTAAGCCATTCATTTGTAAAATTCATACTTTCTTCTAAGGAATTCCTTAATAATACTAAGAAGATTGTATCTTGTTTGTTTATTTACAGCTTTCAGTAATTAATTTCCACTTTCGCACTTTCTTTTCTTTACTTTTCCGTTTTTACTTTTCCGTTTTTACTTTCCGCAATTTACTTTTACGCACAGTACTTTTCTTTCTTTAATTTTCAGTTTTTACTTTTCAGTAATTTACCTTCAGCAATTTACTTTTCAGCAATTTACTTTTCAGCAATTTACTTTTCAGTAATTTACTTTCAGCATTTACTTTTCAACATTTAATTTTTAGTATTTAATTTCAGCATTTATTTTCAGCATTTACTTTTCAGTATTTAATTTTCAGTATTTTACTTTATGTCTTTTATTTTATTTAAGTTTTTTTTACTACCCGTAAATATGTGTCGTAACTAAGCCAATTATCTGGGGTTGTGATGAAATCCAATATCACCGGTTTATAAGGGGTTAAATTATAGTTTGGGTAAATTAAAGGTTTACTTATTAAGTCTTAAGCTTAATGCGTCTTGTTAATTGGCCACTAATAAGATTGATGTGGTAAATCTAAAATAAACTTGACAAAGGAATTTTATGTTTCAGCCTTAGACTTAATAGCCCACGATCTTCCTTAAGGATAGATAACCCTTTAATAGATTTCCTTACAGGATAGACATATACCTGTTGGACAGGGGTAGCCATAATTGGAACTTAAACTTAATGAATCCAGATAATTTGGTTGACATAGACAAATGGTTCAATTGGGTTAAACTGGGTATTTGCGTCTGACCATCGACATATGCTTTTGCATAATTTAGTGTTCCAGGTTAGTAAACCGATTTATTACACAAACATAAAATAACCACTTCATCTTTAAAATGATATTGGAAGAAATCACAACCCTAGATAGTTTTTAATATTGAATTTTCTTAAGACCTACTTTCGAACAATTTTATGTACTTGTTTTTAAATTTAGAATCGTCATCATTTCAAATCAATTAAACAACCTGTTAGATACTAGTAATCATTTGACCTCATAAAATTAATAGATTAGATATTAAGTCCTCGTGGGATCGATATTTTTATACTACTTGAACGATACGTGCGCTTGCGTTATACCTGTGTGTTTACGCCGGTCAAGTTTTTGGCGCCGTTGCCGGGGACTTATTTATCTTTTACTATTAGTTTAGGGGTTAGATACCTTTACTTGTATCTAATTTCTTTTTACTTATTGTTTTTGTTTTCTTGTGTTTCAGGTTCTCAGAAACTTCATGAGACGAACCAGAAGTTTTGAACTTCAACCGCTTGACCCAGAAATTGAAAGAACCATCATACAGTTGAGAAGGGAAAGACGAGAAGGCCAAAAAGCTTTAGTCAACATGGAACCTGAACCGTTGGAGGTTGCACCACCAATTCCCATTCGAGACAGAACCATTCCGGTGGTTGACAGAATCATTTCATGTATTGTACTTCCTCCCTTACCAGTAAATGCGTGTGACATCAAAACATGCATTCAGATGATTCAGCAGTCATTTCAGTTTGGGGGGAATGCAACTAAAGATCCTAATACCCACATCAGTAACTTCCTGGAAGTTTGCGGTCCTTTAAACTACAACAGAGCATCAGAAGAAGCAATGAGACTGCGAGTTTTTCCATATTCCCTGAAAGACAGAGCTAAAGCTTGGCTACATTCACTACCAGCAGGTTCTATCATAACTTGGAACACTTTAGCCACCAAATTTCTTGCAAAGTACTTTCCACCAGTCAGAACTGGAAAGCTGAGGAATGACATCACATCCTTTGTACAACAAGATTCAGAATCCCTCTGCGAAGCTTGGGAAAGGTATAAAGATTTGCTCTGGAAATGTCTTCACCATGAGATTCCAAAATGGCTTCAAGTCCAAACATTCTATAATGGGCTTTCTGGAATAATGAGAACCACAATTGATGCTGTTGCTGGAGGAGCCTTGATGGCAAAAGGAGAAGATCAAGCCTGGGACCTAATCGAAGAAATGGCCAACAACAATTCCTTGTGGCCAACAGAAAGGAGCATGATCCAAAGAATTGCAGGAATTTATGAAAGTGGAGCCAATACAGCAGTCAACACCAAGCTAGATCAGATATGCAAATTCATGGAGACTCTTACCACTGGATCCACAAGTTCACCATATGGAGGATCATCAGAGTCGAACCAACTTGAAGAGACGGTGAATTATGTCAACAATTTCAACAGACAGTGGAACAATTCATATTCCAACACCTACAACCCAGGGTGGAGGAATCACCCTAATTTATCATGGAGTAACAATTCAGGCCAACAGCAGAACTATCCACCACCTGGATTCCAACAACAGAACAAAAGCCAGGAGCAGGCAAATGAACCAGGAATAACAGAAGTGTTGACCCACTTGAAAAAGATAGAAGCAAAACACGACTCTCAAGCAGCAAGATATGATACTATGTTTCAATCTCAAGCAGCAAGATATGATGCTATGTTTCAATCCCAAGCATCATTAATTCAAGGTCAATCTGTTTCTATTAAAGCACTGGAGAATCAAATTGGACAACTGGAAAATGCTCAGAGTTACAGACCGCCAGGTACCCTTCCTAGCAACACAGAGCCAAATCCAAGGAACAAGGGGAAAGAGCAATGTCATGCCATCATGTTAAAAAACGGTACTGAAATCAACAAAGATGTTGGAATCAAGGCAACAACAATTGAAGATTTTCCAAAAGAAACAAAGCAACAGATGGAGGAAAAAGAAGCAAAGGAAAAAGAACAGATCACTCCACCTCAACCTTTTCCTCATCGTCTTCAGAAGAATAAACTGGACAAGCAGTTTGCTCGATTCTTGGAGGTGTTCAAAAAGCTGCATATCAACATTCCATTTGCAGAAGCGTTGGAACAAATTCCCAGCTATGCCAAATTCATGAAAGACATTCTTTCACGAAAGCGGAGATTGGGAGATTATGAGACAGTAGCATTATCAGAAGAATACAGCGCCATCATTCAGAGAAAACTTCCTCCAAAGTTGAAAGATCCTGGCAGTTTCATTGTTCCTTGCACCGTATGAGAACATGACTTCAGTAAGGCTCTGTGTGATTTAGGTGCTAGTGTTAACTTGATGCCTTTTTCTATTTTCAGGAAACTACAGATTGGAGAAACAATGCCCACTTCAGTCTCACTACAACTTGCTGATAGAACGCTCGTATTTCCAAGAGGCGTAGTTGATGATGTGTTGGTCAAGGTTGACAAATTCATTTTCCCAGCAGATTTTATTGTCCTTGATATGGAGGAAGATGCAGATGTGCCAATCATCCTCGGGAGACCATTCTTGGCTACAGGTCGAACCATTATTGATGTAAAAAAGGAGAACTAACCATGAGGGTACAAGACCAAGAAGTAACATTCAATGTTTTCAAAGCCATGAATTTCCCAGATGATGAAAAGAATGAGGAATGTTTCAAACTTGATGTGATACACAGTACCATTAAGAACTCCAATGCAATGCAAAGTTCTACTGACAAACTTAAAACATGTCAATTGCCTGTGGAGCCTAAAGATAAAGCATCTTTTGAACTGAAAGAGCCAATTCTTGCTCTACAATCAACTGAAGAGAAAAAGTCCCACCAGCTCAACGAATTGGAGGAATTTCACAATCAACCTTTTGAGGATGCCAAATTGTACAAAGAAAAGGGCAAGAAAAGACATGATGAAAAGTTAGTACGCATACAAATGGAACCAGGGCAGAAGGTACTGTTAAACAAATCAATGGTGAAATTCTTCCTATGGAAGCCAAAATCATGGTGGTCAGATCCATTTGTGAGCACCAAAGTTTTACCAGATAGAGCCGTTGAGATACATGATCCTGACTCCAACAAATCTTTCAAGGTTAAAAACAAGCGTGTCAAGCACTACTGGGGAGAATCATTTGAGCGACAAAAAGAAAGTGTTAACTTTTAAATCCAGCTTAACGTTTGAGAAGTCAAGTCTGGCTGACGACTTTAAACTTAGCGCTAGTAGGGAGGCAACCCATGCAATTTGTGTATATATTGTGATCTGGTGAGTTAATTTTTGTGTGTTTAGTTTTTTGCAGATTAAGTCATTTCAAGATGGAAGAAGCTCTCGCAAATCTTCACAAGCAGTTTCCTTCTCTCCCTCAAAAATCTCTGATGAAAGTATACAAAGCTCACTTGGAACAGATGAGATTATTGATGATCAAAGGTATTCCTACTGACATTCGTTGGATTATTGAAGCACGGGTCCGATTGGCAGGTGAGTCTTCTGACTCTTTTATTTCACATCTGCCTGGTTTTGGAAGAAGCACCTATGCAAAGAAACGTAGAGCTAAGCAAATGAGTGTTTGTTATAAATGTGCACCCTGGAATTGCAATACTCGTTGTCGTTCTTTAGGAATGGTGTCTGATAATCGCGAAGATAAAATTAAATTCATTAGGGATGGCTTGAGTAAGGAGTCTTTAGATGATATATCTTAGACTCTTGAGACGCATCCCAGTGGATATGTTCACATAGCCTTTCGAAAATTACATACACAATTTCAAAAAGAAAGACAACAATTAAGTCTCGGGAATCTGACTCAAAAAGACCATGTTTGCCAATTTATAAGAAAATTGGATGGGAAGCTTGTCCCTGACGCATAGACGTCAATCAAGCTATTACTTTTCTTGTGAATATTATATCTCTTTGTCTTTTCTTAATAATTGTAATTTGTTTTGTTGTTTTCTTTTATTTTCTCCGACAGAATCCAGACCTTTTTGACTATCACAATATTATTTCACTACTAATCGTCCTCTGGAAGATACTTGTGCAATTTTTCATCACCCTTTTCAGGTACTATAAATTCAGCCCGTCATTGCACTTTTGAAGGCATCCAGAGTTGAGAAAGAAATACATATAAAAATGGAAGCCACTTCAAGAAGACGAATTGAGAACATCTGTGTTTTTTGCGGTAGTAGTGTTGGTACTATACCACAATACGTAGAAGCAGCACAAGAATTGGGTCGAGTTTTAGCTGCAAGGAATATGCACTTAATATATGGCGGAGGAAATCTTGGACTAATGGGGATCGTTTCAAATGCCGTACAGGAAGGAGGCAGTCACGTTTTGGGAATCATTCCAAAACCCTTGGCAGAAGCAAATCTTATTGAACCATCAAACAGAGAGGAACTGATCGTGCCAGGTATGTCTGAAAGACTAGTGGAAATGATTAACCATGCTGATGCTTTTATTGCTTTGCCAGGTGGCTTGGGCATATTGGAGGAAATTTTTATAGTACTATCTTGGGCGAACCTGAACATACACCAGAAACCAATTGGACTACTCAACGTTGATTGATTTTATGATTTTCTTTGTGTGTTTCTTGATGATGCTCTGAGAAATGGGTTCGTGTCGAAACCTTTGAAAGAACTCCTCTTTACTGCCAGAACTCCTCCGGATCTAATAGACCAACTCATAGCCTATGAACCACGAATTGACCATATCCTTTCAAAGATAAATTGGTCCGAGGACGATCGTGGTAAGAGGCGTAGGATTAATCTGGATCTTAACCTTTAATTTCTTGTAGAATTTCAGCTAACCAGGTATTATCTTCTAAACTCTTCTTCTACTGTTTAAGACATTGGGGACAATGTCTCATTTAGGTTTGGGGGAGGCAATTAGTTTATCAGTACCTCCTTTTTAGTTTGTGTGTTGTTTTTAGTCCAAAATTTTTCGGAAAATAAAAAAAAATTGAAAAATTTTCAAAAATTACAAAAATATTTTGTGTTTTGTGTTTTTGTCTTTTTATTTTGACTAAAAGGGTGAAATTGGTAAGAGATTGCTGAGTAGGGAGTTTCCACTCCTGAGGCGTATCTCAAGCCTATTTTCGAAATCAGTTAATTTTTGTTTATTTCCTTTTAAATTATTTAATTTGTAAATTCCCCATAAAACGGACTAAAATGGATCTTCATATGTTCAGTTAGCAGATATTATCAACATACATAGAAACATACGGACATGAACTGTAATTGAAAAGTTTGTAATATTCAGTGCTCTAGTTAAATTGGAGGAAGCATCTCAAAAAGCAATGGAGTAAAAAAAAAAATCTAAGATCCGAGTTATTAAGTCTGTAAGGGTGTTTTAACACCTAGTGGCCTAAAACCAACTGGTTTGGGAGTCACTGGCCCAAAGCTCGCTACATGGATCAAAGATGCTGCAAAAAATATATATATATATCTCTGAAGTCTGAGTAATTAAGTCCGTAGGGGTGTCTTAACACCTAGTGCCCTAAAGCCAACTGGTTTGGGAGCCACCAACCTAACACTCGTTACATAGATGGAAGATATTGTATATAAATAAAAAATAGAAAAAAATCAAAGAAAAAAATCAGAAAAATTAGAAAAATTATTCCATTGTTGCAAAAAAGGTGTGAAATCTGATAAAACTTTAGGACAAAAATATTACTCTTTTATCAATTACACTTGTGACTGTTGTGGGCAAAAATGAGTTGATTAATATTTTGTCGGCTGTGCATATGGAGAATGGTAAATATAATCGGAGAATGACTTATTCAGTAATTTAGAAAGAAAGAAAACAACTAGTAACTTGAAGTAGAAGTTTCACATGATTAGTTACTAACTTCTTTATTCTCTTTTCTCTTGTTTTTTTCATTTTTTGTCCATTAATTTTACTACCTTTTTACTTTTGTAAAACGTTTGTGGGTATCTTTGCTGTAAACCCTCACGAGACTACAACTCGTCCACTAGGGACACCTAGGGGTTTAAAGGCTTGTAGCATACACTAAATGCAACCGTGATCCCTACGAAAGTGACTTAGTTTAATTTTAATTGTTTCTTGTATTTTATTTTGTTGTTTTTCTCGAGGACTAGCAAAATGTTAGGTTTGGGGGTGTGATGAGCGGAAAATATATCAATATTTACCGCTCCTTTAACTTAATATTTTGTTTAGTTTCTCGAGTTTGATGAACATTTTGATGTGTTTTAGTTTATTTTGAAGATAAAATAATACCGGATCTCAATGAAATCATTTAGGACAAAATATGGGTCAATTAAGGGCAATTATTGGACTTGATATTTTAATCTTGGAGATTGGAAACTTGAAAGGGCGTTTTTGACGAAGTGCAGTTTTGAAAATTCCAGTTTTGAGCATCTGTCGTATTGTGGGCATAACTTTTTGCTCCGATATCGGATTGAGTTGATTCAAGTTCCAGATTAACGAAGACTCAAAGATCTACAACTTTGAAAACAAAATAATTTCGAATTCTGACGATTTCATGCCCGAAATAGATGAACTATCCAGAAGTGTGTTGTGTGTAATTATTAAAGTCACTTTCAATCATTTTCAAAGCAAAAAATAAATTAATAAATAAATAATAAAAATTATCAAATCATCACCAAACATGATAAGCGATTAATGGAACAATTAATAATGGATTTGGTGGAGCAATTAGTGGATTGCGGAAAGTAAAAAACTGAAAAGTAAAGAAAAGAAAGTGCGAAAGCGGAAATTAATTACTGAAAGCTGTAAATAAACAAACAAGATACAATCTTCTTAGTATTCTTAAGGAATTCCTTAGAAGAAAGTATGAATTTACAAATGAAATGATTTGGTATTTATAGGCAAAATTTTGCCTCCATCAAATCATCCACCAAATCCATTATTAATTGCTCCACTAATTTCTTATCATTTTTTGTGGTGATTTGATAATTTTTATTAAGTAAACAAAATATATTTTCTGCTCATCACACCCCCAAACCTAACATTTTACTAGTCCTCGAGCAAAACAAACAAAATAAAATACAAGAAACAATTAAAATTAAACTAAGCCACTTTGGTAGGGATCACTGTTGCATTTAGCATATGCAACAAACTTTTAAACCCCTAGGTGTCCCTATTGGACGAGTTATAGTCTCATGAGGGTTAACATCAACGATACCCACAAACATTTTACAAAAGTAAAAAGATAATAAAACTAATGCACACAAAAGCAAAAAGACGAGAGAAAATAGAATAAAGAAGTTAGTGACTAATCAGGTGAAACTTCTACTCCAAGTTACTAGTTGTTTTCTTTCTTTATAAATTACTGAATAAGTAAATTCTCCGATTATATTTACCATTCTCCATATGCACAGCCGACAAAATATTAATCAACTCATTTTTGCCACAACAGTCACAAGTGTAGTTGATAAGAAAGTAATATTTTTGTCCTAAAGTTTTATCAGAATTCACACCTTTTTGCAGCAATGGAATAATTTTTCTGATTTTTCTGATTTTTTTTCTTTGATTTTTGATTTTTTTTATTTATATACAATATCTTCCATCTATGTAGCGAGTGTTGGGTCGGTGGCTCCCAAACCAGTTGGCTTCAGGGCACCAGGTGTTAAGACACCCCTACGGACTTAATTACTCAGACTTCAGATATATATATTTTTTGCAGCATCTTTGATCCATGTAGCGAGCTTTGGGCCAGTGACTCCCAAACCAGTTGGCTTTAGGGCACTAGGTGTTAAAACACCCTTACAGACTTAATAACTCGGATCTCAGACGTTTTTTTTTACTCCATCACTTTTTGAGATGCTGCCTCCAATTAAACTAGAGCACTGAATATTACAAAATTTTCAATTATAACTCATGTCCGTATGTTACTATGCATGTTGATAATATCTGCCAACTGAGCATATGAAGATCCATTTTAGTCAGTATTATGGAGAATTCACAAATTAAATAATTTAAAATGAAATAAACAAAACTTAACTTGTTCCGAAATAGGTTTGAGATACGTCTCAGGAGTGGAAATTCCTTACCCAGTTATCTCTTACCAATTTCACCTTTTTAGTCAAAATAAAAACAAAAACGTAAAATATTTTTGTAATTTTTGAAAATTTTTCAATTTTTTTGTATTTTTCGAAAAATTTTGGCCTAAAAATAAAAACAAGATACTAATCAACTAATTTCCTCCCCCAAACCTAAATGAGACATTGTCCCCAATGTCTTAAACTGTAGAAGAAGAGTTTTGAAGATAGTACCTGGTTAACTGAAACTCTACACGAAAATTTAAAGGTTAAGATCCAGATTAATCCGACGCCTCTTACCACGATCGTCCTCGGACCAATTTATCTTTGAAAGGATAGTGTCAATTTGTGGTTCATAGGCTAAGATTTGGTCAATTAGATCCGAAGCAGTTCTGGCAGTGAAGAGGAGTTCTTTTAAAGGTTTTGACACAAACACATTTCTCCGGGCATCATCAAGAAATACAGAAAGAAAATCATAAAATCCATCAACGTTAAACAGCCCAATTGGTTTCTGGTGTATGTTCAAGTTCGCCCAATATAACACTATAAAAATTTCCTCCAATGTGCCCAAGCTACCTTGCAAAGCAATAAAAGCATAAGCACGGTTAATCATTTCTACCAATTGTTCAGACATGCCTGGCACGATCATATCCTCTCCGTTTGATGGTTCAATAAGATTTGCCTCTACCAAGGGTTTTGGGATGATTCCAAAACGTGACTGCCTCCTTCATGTACAGCCTTTGAAACGATCCTCATTAGTCCAAGATTGGCTCCGCCATATACTAAGTGCATATTCCTTGCAGCTAAGACTCGACCCAATTCAGGTGCTGCTTCTACTGACTATGGCTCAACACCAACACTAGTAACGCAAAACAAACAGATGTTTTCAACTCGTCTTCTTGAAGTGGCTTCCATGTTTTACTCTAGATTTCTTCAAAAGTGCAATGATGAGTTGGATTTATAACACCTGAAAAGGGTGAGTAAAATAATAGCACTAGTACCTTCCAAATGAAAATTATTAGTTAACAGTAAAATAAATCGTGATAGTCAAAAAGGTCTGGATCCTGTCGGAGAAAATAAAAGAAAATAACAAAACAAATTACAATTATTAGGAAAAGACAAAGAGATATAATATGTACAAGAAAAGTAGCGGCTTGATTGATGTCTATGCGTCAGGGACAAGCTTCCCATCCAATTTTCTTATAAATTGGCAAACATGGTCTTTTTGAGTCAGATTCCCGAGACTTAACAGTTGTCTTTCCTTTTGGAATTGTGCGTATAACATACGAATCTCGTGATACACACATCCACTGGGATGCGTCTCAAGATTTTTAGATATGTCATCCAAAGACTCCTATACTCAAGCCATCCCTAATGAAATTAATCTTATCTTCGCGGTTATCAGACACCATTCCTAAAGAACGACAACGAGTATTACAAAACATGCGAGCATATTTATAACAAACACACATTCTTTTGGCTCTTCTCTTTTTAGAATATATGCTCCTTCGTAAACCAGACATATGTGAAATAAAATAGTCAGAAGACTCACCTTCCAATCGGACCCGTGCTTCAATTATCCAACGAATGTCAGTAGGAATACCTTTGATCATTAGTAACCTCATCCGTTCCAAGCGAGCTTTGTAGACTTTCATCAGAGACTTTTTAGGGATAGAAGGAAATTGCTTGTGAAGATTTGCGAGAACTTCTTCCATCCTGAAATGACTTTACCTGCAAAAATTAAACACACAAAAATAAAACACACTAGATCACAATATATACACAAATTACATGGGTTACCTCCCTGCGAGTGCTAAGTTTAAAGTCGTCAGCTAGACGTGACTTCTCGAACGTTAGGCTGGATCTGAAAGCGTGACACTTTCTTTTTGTCGCTCAAATGATTCTCCCTAGTAGTGCTTAACACGCTTGTTTTAACCTTGAATGTTTTGTTGGAGTCGGGATCATGTATCTCAACGGCTCTGTCTGGTAAACCTAGTGATCACAAATGGACCTGACCACCGTGATTTTGGCTTCCATGGGAAGAATTTCACCCTTAATTTGTTTAACAGTACCTTCTACCCTGGTTCCAGTTGTATGCGCAATAAATTCTCATCTTGTCTCTCTTGGCCTTTTATTATACAATTTGGCATCCTCAAAAGGCTAATTGTGAAATTCCTCCAATTCGTTGAGCTGGTGGAAAATTTTCTCTTATGTTGCTTGTAGTGCAAGAATTGGCTTTTTCAGTGCAAAAGACGCTTTATCTTCAGGCTCCATAGGCAATTGACATGTTTTAAGTTTGTCAGTAGAACTTTGCATTGCATTGGAGGTCTGGATGATACTATTTATCACATCAAGTCTGAAACATTCCTCCTTCTCATCATTCGGGAAATTCATGGCTTTAAAAACATTGAATATTACTTCTTGGTCCTATACCCCCATGGTTAGTTCTCCTTTTTTTACATCAATAATGGTTCGACCTGTAGCCAAGAATGGTCTCCCGAGGATGATTGGCACATCTGCGTCTTCCTCCATATCAAGGACAATAAAATCTGCTGGGAAAATGAATTTGTCAACCTTGACCAGCACATCCTCAACTACGCCTCTTAGAAATACGAGCGTTCTATCAGCAAGTTGTAGAGAGACTGAAGTTGGCATTGTTTCTCCAATCTGCAATTTCCTGAAAATAAAAAAGACATCAAGTTAATACTCGCACCTAAATCACACAAAGCCTTACCAAATTCATGTTCTCCTATGGTGCAAGGAACAGTGAAACTGCCAGGATCTTTCAACTTTGGAGGAAGTTTTCTCTGAATGATGGCGCTGCATTCTTCTGATAATGCTACTGTCTCATAATCTTCATAATCTCCCAATCTCCACTTTCGTGAAAGAATGTCTTTAAATTTGGCATAGCTAGGCATTTGTTCCAACGCTTCTGCAAATGGAATGTTGATATGCAGCTTTTTGAACACCTCCAGGAAATGAGCAAACTATTTGTCCAGATTTTTTTTTCTGAAGACGCTAAGGAAAAGGTGGAGGAGGGAGTGATCTGTTCTTTTTCCTTTGCTTCTTTTTCCTCATATGTTGCTTTGTTTTTTGGAACTTCCTCAGCAGTTGTTTTGGCTCCAACATCTTTGTTGATTTCAGTACCGCTTTTTAATATGATGACATGACATTGCTCATTCCCCATGTTCCTCGGATTTGGTTCAGTGTTTCTAGGAAGGTTACCTGGCGGTCTGTAACTCTGAGCATTGGCCAGTTGTCCAATTTGATTCTCCAGTGCTTTAATAGAAGCAGATTGACTTTGAATTAATGTTGCTTGGGATTGAAACATAGCATCATATCTTGCTGTTTGAGAGTCGTGTTTTGCTTCTATCTTTTTCAAGTGGGTTAACACTTCTGTTATTCCTAATTCATTTGCCTGCTACTGGCCTTTGTTCTGTTGTTGGAATCCGGGTGGTGGGTTGTTCATTTGCCCTGAATTGTTGCTCCATGCGAAATTGGGATGATTCCTCCACCCTGGGTTGTAGGTGTTGGAATATGGATTGTTCCCCTGTCTGTTGAAATTGTTGACATAATTCAATGTCTCTTTATATTGGTTTGGCTCTGGTGCTCCTCCATATGGTGAACTTGTGGATCCAGTATTAACTTGCATGTTGAGAGTTTCCAGATTTTTGCAAATCTAATCCAGTTTGGTATTTACTGCAGTGTTGACTCCAATTTCATAAATTCCAGCAATTCGTTGAATCAAGCTCCTATCTGTTGGCCACAATGAGTTGTTGTTGGCCATTTCTTCAATTAAGTCTCAGGCTTGATTCTCTCTCCTCTGTGGTTCTCATTATTCCAGAAAGTCCATTGTAGAATGGATTGCACTTGTAGCCATTTTACAATCTCATGGTGAAGACATTTTCGGAGTAAATCTTTGAAATGTTGCAAGAAGGATGTGATGTCATTCCTCAACTTTGCAGTTCTGGCTGGTGGAAAGTACTTTGCAAGGAATTTGGTGGCTAGAGTGTTCCAAGTTGTGATGGAACCTGTTGGTAATGAATGTAGCCAAGCTTTAGCTATGTCTTTCAGGGAATATGGAAAAACCCTCAGTCTCATTGCTTCTTCAGCTGCTCGGTTGTAATTGAAAGTGCCGCAAACTTCCAGGAAGTTGTTGATGTGGGTATTAGGATCTTCAGTTGCATTTCCCCAAATTGTACTGACTGCTGAATCATCTGGATGCATGTTTTGATGTCACCTGCATTTGCTGGTAAGAGAGGAAGTACAATACAATAAATGAGTTTGTCAACCACCGGAATGGTTCTGTCTCAAATGGGAATCGGTGGTGCAACGTTCAAAGGTTCAGGTTCCATGTTAATGATTGCTTTTTGGCCTTCTCACATTTCTCTTCTCAATTGTCTGATGGTTCTTTCAATTTCTGGGTCAAGCGGTCGGAGTTCAAAGCTTCTGGTTCGTCTCATGTAGTTTCTGAGAACCTGAAACACAAGAAAACAAAAACAATAAGTAAAAAGAAATTAGATACAAGTAACGTATCTAACCCCAAAACTAATAGGGAAAGATAAATAAGTCCCCGGCAACGGCGCCAAAAACTTGACCGGTGCTTACACACACGCGTATAACGCAAGCGCGCGTATCGTTCAAGTAGTATAAAAAGTATCGATCCCACGAGAACTTAATACCTAATCTATTAATTTTATGAGGTCAAATGATTACTAATATCTAACATGTTGATTGATTGATTAGAAATGCTGATGATTTTGAATTTAAAAACAAGTAAATAAAATTGCGCGAAAGTAGGTTTAAGAAAATTCAATATTAGGAAACTATCTAGGGTTGTGAATCTTCCAATATCATTTAAAGATGAAGTGGTTATTTCATTTTTGTGTAATATATCGGTTTACTAACCTAGAACACTAAATTATGTGAAAGCCTCTGTCGATGGTCAGACACAAATACCCAGTATAACCCAATTGAACCATATGTCTATGTCAACCAAATTATCTGGATTCATTAAGTTTAAGTTCCAATTAAGGCTACCCCCGTCCGACAGGTTTATGTCTATCCTGTAAGGAAATCTATTAAAGGGTTATCTATCCTCAATGAAGATCGTGGGCTATTAAGTCTAAGGCTGAAACCTAAAATTCCTTGTCAAGTTTATTTTAGATTTACCAGATCAATATTATTAGTGGCCAATTAACAAGACGCATTAAGCTTAAGACTTAATAAGTAAACCTTTAAATTACCCGAACTATAAAATAACCCCTTATAAACCGGTGATATTAGAATTCATCACAACCCTAGATAACTAACTTAGTTACGACAGATAATAGGGCTAGTAAAAAATTAAATAAAATAAAAGACATAAAGTAAAATACTGAAAAGTAAATTGCTGAAAAGTAAATGACGGAAAGTAAATGATGAAATTAAATACTGAAAATTAAATGCTGAAAAGTAAATGCTGAAAAGTAAATTACTGAAAAGTAAATGCTGAAAAGTAAATTACTGAAAAGTAAATTGCTGAAAAGTAAATAAAGTAAAAGTACAATAAAAGAAAATGCTGAGGTAAAAGAATCCACTTTTATTACTTCTATTTTAGATATCTCCCTTAATATAATATATTAACTTTGCATGATAATTACCAACCAGCATATAGGCGGTATCCAGATTAAGTCAAATTATAATTAATTACCAAAGACCAATCAGGCGGTATCCAGTATAGTCAGGTTTAAACCAATTTAAATAATTACCAACCGACCAATATGGCGGTATCCTCGTTAAGTCAGGTTTTAACTAGTTTATATATTATAATTAAGGGAGATTAATCTAAATATTAGTAATAAAAGTTTTACCTTTTACCCCAGCAAATGGGAGTTACCTCCTCATTACTAAAAATTAAAGAAAGAAAAGTACTGTGCGTAAAAGTAAATTGCGGAAAGTAAAAACTGAAAAGTAAAGAAAAGAAAGTGCGAAAGCGGAAATTAATTACTGAAAGCTGTAAATAAACAAACAAGATACAATCTTCTTAGTATTCTTAAGGAATTCCTTAGAAGAAAGTATGAATTTACAAATGAAATGGTTTGGTATTTATAGGCAAAATTTTGCCTCCATCAAATCCATTATTAATTGCTCCACTAATTGCTCCACCAAATCCATTATTAATTGCTCCACTAATTGCTTATCATGTTTGGTGGTGATTTGATAATTTTTATTAATTTATTTTTTTGCTTTGAAAATGACTTTAATAATTACACACAACACACTTCTGGATAGTTCATCAATTTCGGGCATGCAATCTTCAGAATTCGAAATTATTTTATCTTTAAAAGTTGTAGATCTTTGAGTCTTCTTTAATCTGGAACTTGAATTAGCTCATTCCGATATTGGAGTAAAACATTATGCCCAAAATACGACAGATGCGCAAAATTGGAATTTCCAAAACTGCACTTCGTTAAAACGCCATTTCAAGTTTCCAATCTCCAAAATTAATATGTCAAGCCCAATTTTTTCCCTTATTTGACCCACATTTCGTCCTAAATGATTTCATTGTGTCCCAATATTATTTTATCTGCAAAATAAACTAAAACACATCAAAACGTTCATCAAACCCAAGAAACTAAACAAAATATTAAGTAAAAGGGGCGGTAAATATTGATATATTTCTGCTCAGTAATCCCACAACCTACATTCTAATCAAATGTATCAATTATATATTATCACAGGAACCGCAATTTCCTTCGGCAAAGTGAAGTCAGCCAGATTTCCAATCAGTGAGTGGACCATTCTCTTAAACTGTATTTTGAATCAAAACTTACTTTTGAGCACTTAGGATGTTAGTCAAAATTACTTTCAATTGTGTTTGAATAAGAACGTTTTGAGAAATATTTTTTAGAAAGAAATGATTTTTAGAACTTGAATTTTATGATTTTTAGAGGCAAGAGGGAAAACTCACCTCAGATATAACTTTATATAGATATGGAATTGACGGATATAGATATCGTGTGCACACGCAGTTAAGGATGAGGAACGACAGATGCCCCTAGATCCCAGTTTTAGAGTCTGGAGGGAAACATAGATCTGCACCTCGGCTCCAGATTTGTGGCTTGGGGGACGGCGGGACATAACACCCCAAAACCACCAGATATTTGCGTACGAGGATGCCCCCAAGCGTCAGATTTTGCGTATGGGGGGACGGCGATACATAACGCCCTTATACGCCAAATATTCAATATAGATATTTAGATACAGATTTTCATAAACGGATTTTCAGAAACAGATTTTCAGAAAAGATGAGTTTTATAAAAGAGTTTTCAGATAAGAAAGAGATTTCAGGAAAAGATAATTTTCTGGGAGGATTTCATTTTTTTTGAACCATGAATTTTCAGAAAGAATTAGTTTTCATTTTAAATTTTCCACTCACTAGGTCATACAAATAATCTACCCCCCCCCCCCCCCCACTCCCAGTTTTCCTGTTTTGCAGGTTACCCAGAGGACGAGCTCAATAGGATGGATACTGATGGCAGTAACTAGGGGGTATGAGTCCACCAGGTCAAGTTAGAGACATCGTCAGTCACAGTTCAAGAAAATTCATATATCATACATTTTGTATAAGTTGAAATTGTGTCTGTTACAAGTCAAGTATTCATGAAAGAGTTACATAATGTGATATTTTGTATACATGATTATGAGTAATTGAGTTGGGAAAGGGTCTCATTTATGAGTTTATTTTCGAGATGAGATCAATAGTGAGGATCACTGTCAGATAATTAGAGGCTCAGGGGGATAGGTCAACCTTTTCCCTTCCGGTAGTATCTCCGGAAGGGGGATGTTACACGGGACAACCAGAGGTTTTACCTACTTCGCTTAAGCCCGGAAGGGGTGGTTTGGCGGTGAGGTTTTCAACGATATATATATATATATATATATATATATATAATACTTTTAAAAATTAAATCAAAAGTTTAAGATTTTATCAATATTACATTATTAGTAAAAATTCATAATTAGTTATCTAATATTTATATTTTCTTGAAATTAATTGGTTTCTGTGACTCTGTTAATTGACTCAACTCTAACTCACCAAACTATAGTGGGGTAAGTTTAAATTTAATTAGTAATTTGGCTTGCGTTTGGTTGTGGTATGTTTAATTTTTTCATGAGAAAAAAGAAGTATGAATAACTATACATATGAGAATGTGTATAAAAATATTTGATTTTCGTAATATGTTACTTGATATAATTGAGTTTCAAACTAGGAATATAATCACGTTGCTGCATATAATATAGATATATTATATGGAATTAGGGATATAAACAAATGTAATTAGATTTTTCTAAATAGTAGTGTGTAAAACATAATATGAGTCTGGTACCAAAGTTTCATAGTTAAAATGTTCATGAGAATGTGCTTTATAAATTGATAAGATTGTATTTCAATTATCATTTTAATTCGTTTCAATTATTTTATAGGTCATTTTATTCGACTTTGGCCCTAATTCTCTAATTCAATTATCATTTTAATTAGTTTATTATTTCAATTATTTATAACCTTTCTTTTGGATTGACACATGACAGCATCTAATGGCTCCGGATAAATAAGAAGTAAAATTAGTAATGGAGTCATGATTTTAGTTATAGTATTCGGTTGGAATTGATCGTGATTTGTCAATTTCAATATCGTCTTAATTATTGATTTGGGATGAATTTGTATCGATTTTTAAATCGATACGGAAAATCGTTTCAAATTCCATAACAAATAATCTTGAAATTCAAATTTTGATCAGAATTCGAGGAGAATTTCAAATCATTCTATAAATTTCAATCTAATTTTTATTTGGAATGACAAATTATTATTAACATTGCCTATTTTTTTAGTCGGATAAAATAATTTCCTCAAATTCAGGATTTTCTGGCATGGCTTATATAAATAACAAGTCTATTCACAAAAGAAAATATGAACAGAAGCCTCAAATATTGACTTATTGCCATTTCTTCTCCTGCATTTGGGATTCCGCGGCTTTTTCTTCACGCGGATTCCCCAGTATTTAATTAAAACACCCAATAATCCAATTACCCAAAAAAAATAAATAAATAAAGACACAAAAGGGAATTTAAATTGTACTCTTATTTAGTTATTTTGATTGTTCAAAAAAAAAAAAAAATTTCTGGAAATTGAATGGGAACTCCGCAATTCCCAGATCTTGGAAAACATTGCAGCCTTTCCGACTGCAAGCAGATCGATTTCTTGCCTTTCACTTGTGATTGCTGCCACAAGGTATGGTTTCGTAATTGAATTATATTTTATTCTTAAGAGAAATTATTAGGTTTGATCAATGCTTGATGGATGTTATTCAAATTTAATTTTATTATGGGATTGTTGAAAAATAGGCTGAAAGGAAATTTGGGTTGCGATTAAAATTTAAAATTTATTTGAAATTTTGTGCTGTTTGTTTTGGTCAATTTTTGCGTTGACTAGAGATGAACTTTGCACGTTCTATTAATTTTGATTGCTATAGATATTAAGGTGGATTAATGAAAACATAAGAATTTGATCATTTATTTTGGAGATTTGGTAGAAGAAAAATAATTTTGGGTGCTCTTTTTGAAACAAAAAACACATTTTTTGTAGTCTGTTTTTAGTTTAATATTGCTTTTGGAGAATGAATGTGTGTTTTACTGATAGAATGATGATATGTTGAGTGGCCTTGTTTGTAGGTTTTAATCAAAATGCTGAAACTTTGACAGGTATTTTGTTTGGAGCATCGAAGCTACAATCAACATCAATGTCCGAAAGCGGGAAGACATGATGTAACTGTTGTTATTTGTCCACTTTGTGCGAAAGGGGTTCGTCTGAGACCAGATGAGAACCCTCACATCACTTGGGAGAATCATGTCAACGTTGATTGTGACCCATCAAACTATGATAAAGTTACTAAGAAGAGAAAATGCCCTGTTCGTGGCTGCAGGGAGATTCTAGTATTCTCTAACACGATCAAGTGCAGGGATTGCACAATTGACCATTGTTTGAAGCACCGGTTTGGAGCTGACCACAGTTGTCCGGGCCCCAAGAATTTAGACACCGGTTTTGCATTCATGAGTCTTTTAAATAGGAGCAGAAAAGAAGAGCTGAAACCCAAACAATCTCCAGCCACGTCTTCACCCAAGTGGACCTCAAGCATTCTTACTGCAGCTTCAAGCTTCCGAGCATCAGCTGAAGCAGGCATGGCAAAATTGAGTAATGAGATTAGCCAAAAATTGCAGATAGCAAAGGATGGGGCGGGGCAGAGCAGTAGCAGTAGCAGTAGCACTGGCAATGGAGGAACAGAGTTGTGTCCGCAGTGTGGGGCAAGGTTTTCCTCTGTTACAACTCTAATAGAACATGTTGAGAAAGTTCATGATAGGAGCAGCAATCAAGCTCGTCCAAAAGTGACAGTAGATGTATGTCCCAAGTGTAGTAAAGGATTTCGTGATCCAGTGGCCCTTGTGGAGCACGTTGAGAGGGACCATGGTGGTACTTCAAAAGCTTAGAGATTTAGTGCACATTGTTTTCATTTTGATTTAATGCCTTCAAAATTGCAAACATTTAGTAGTCCTGATTGAACATACGATACAATTTTTTTTCCTTGGATTGGTCTTGCTTCCAGCCAAATTATTGTTATATATATATATATATATTTCATTTTTTGTGAATTTTCTGGTTTCTATTAATTGTATTATCAATTGTGTATACAGTTTGGCAATTTTCTGAAGTTTCAAAAATTTATTCTATTGTTCTTTACAGCTTTATCGTATGTGGTTTTCATATCATGACATGTGATATGGCCCATAGTGTATCTAGACAACCTAGTGGCTAGTTCATTCTGAAATGCAGGTAGCTATGATTAGGGCTAATGTGGTAAGAGGACAGCAAAACCATTATGGCTGGGTTTATGGGTGGCCTAAATAGAGAAATTGCCAACATCATGGAACTACATCACTATGTGGACTTAGAGGATATGTTATATATGACAATCAAGGTGGAAAAACAACTTAAAAGGAAGTCGACATCCAAGTACATTATGTCAAACACCTCTGCATGGAAAGGGAAGTGGGTTGGTAATGAAAAGAAGGATGGAGGCTATTCTAAACCCAGAGCTGAGAGCAGAGGCAAGGAAAAAGAGATAGAGAAGCCTAGAGTGAAATATGAGGTTATCGCACCTAGAACGAGGGAAATAAAGTGCTTCAAGTGTCAAGGGTTGGGACATATTTCCTCGCAGTGCCCCCAATAAATGCACCTTGGTAGCTAGGAAAGATGGTGGATATGAGTTCACAGATGAAGAGCCGGAAGAAGAAGATGAAGAGGATGGAGATAATTTGGATGCATTCCCAGACAACTTCTCCCTATATGAAGGATGATACTGAGTTACAGAGGGAGGATATTTTTCACATTAGGTGCCAAGTGAATGGAAAGACTTGTTCATGTGCATGGGAATCACATCAGTATAAGGCCCAACAGTAAAGGTAAGCAATACTTACTTAGAGACCTTCACCTCCCCATAGTCATTAAGCCATTGCAACCTGTAGGATTTAGGATGCTTCAACATACTCAACCCCCAATCTATCTACAAAGGATGAACTAACCACATTAGCACAACTCCCCCCATCAACGATCATGCTAAAGAAATCAATCTAAGCTCAATATTCTTCCATATGCATATCCTTGTAACTCTTTGAGCTTGCATTGCTCTTATTAATCTTGGGCTTGTTTTCTAAATATCTGGATCAAGTAAAAACAGCTTGTACCATTTTCTTTATAGCCCACATGACTTGGCAGGGATATGAGATTAATTGGTGGGTTATTAACTCTTGACTATCTTTTCATTATAAGTCCGTTTTTAAGGATGAATTCTACCAATAAGTTTATAATAAATAGTATTAGAGCCAATATCATATCTCTCAATTATAATCACACAACATATGGAGTGATGCTGGTATTACAGTATTTAGCCAGGACTAATTAGACTAGTACAAAATCTAGTTAACATGGGTTCGGTGACTACGGAACTTGATGGAATGTTATGGTTCATTTATTTTATATTGGCTAATTGTGTAAATAATTAAATCTTATTTACCATTTCCTTATAATAGATTTTTAAAAATGAGTTTTACTCAGAACATGACTTCGTAACAAACTACTTTAATCTTTAGTTCTTGCAACTTTTGAGTTTCCTGCCACGTGGAATCAAAGCTAGTTACGTAGGTTGGAAGCATTGAGCTCTTCCATTTGAAAATGGGACATAAACAGCTGGATAATTTGTCTACTCATCTTGAATAATCAATGATTTTTTTTTTATAAAGAAAATAATCAATGATTATTCTGCTAATTATTTCTTGAGTTTGCTTTAAGATATGAGATGGAACCAACCAAATCATCTCCATTAAATTTTCCTTCTCTTTTTGACCAACCTTTCTATCATTTCCTTCTGATTTATATATACCTGGAGTGTAGTTTATTGCAAAGTAATTGTTGTCTTAGCAAATAATAATGTTGGTATTTGTTTATTTGTTATTTGTTAATTTATTTGTTATTTGTTATTTGTTTTTGTTTAAGAAATAGTAACATGCAAGTATAATTTTGCCTCAAAGGTAAGTGTGGAAATGGGTGAGCCCGGCCGAGTCCCAAAAAAATCCTTCCCCAAATATTATCGGACCGGGCTTAGGTTTGTGTTTTTTCTGGCTTTTTTTTTTTTTAAACCAAAATTAGTAATAATCTAACTTTTATATATTAAAACATATCAACAAAAAGTCAAGAATAAAATATCAAATCCTAAAAGGCATATGCAACAATCTAAGAATCAAAAATCTAGAGATTACATTTTTTTTATCTAGACCCGGGCTTTTTGTTATAGGCTCGGCTTAGGTCGAACCCAAGCCGAGTCTACCATTATAAACTCAAGCCCGAGTTTTTCAATCTCGGGCTGAGCAAAAGCCCGGGCAGACCGGACCGGACTTAGATTTTTTTGCCATGTAAAATGATAAATAATCATGAAACGACATCTATCATAAAGACAATACATACATAGTTTTTAATCATAAACAATATATTTTCAAAATATAATCCCATTATAATGTTTACAATGACTATGCACATGATGGACCCAAAATGCCCTAATGATTGAAGTGTGTATCACATCCTCATCTTATGTCTCCAAGGGTGCCAAAGTAGCTTATCAGAAGCCAAGTCTACAAACTGAAGAGTGAGGCGATGAGGGTGAGTCCAGAAAGAACTGATGAGTAGATACTATAGAACAAACAAATATAACTGTTAGATAAAAGTCAAAACTGGAATAATTAATCTAAAATTTCCAAAATCAATTATAGAGAAGACATCCTTAAATTTTGAAAATTATCAAACATATAATCTTTTTAATACCAATTCTATATGATAAAATCTCCATGTATAAAGTATTGGTGTTTAAGAGCGTTACATCCCACCGCCCCCTAAAAATCTCTAGGTAAATTCCTAATATCTTGATTTCAATTATCAGAACTCAAGTCATAAAGCAAATCTCTACACACTGCACATGATGAAAGCTTTCGGATTTGAGTTGCCATTGAGTTTCCAATTGTCAATAAAAGCATAATCAACACTCCAACATATCAATACATGTCAATAAGAAAGTGATACCACTAATAACAAAGTCTTTTGAAGTGAAATCCAGGGATAAGATCCAACCTTAAATAATTATTGAAAATTCATTTCATCATGGAAAAATCTGATTTTTGACTATTTTGTTCTTTACCATATCTAGTTTCCATATAATTTTACGGTTCACTGATCGAATTTGTAGAACTCATTTTATAAATAAAATACTACACCCTAAATAGTATAATCCTTAATTCGGGTTTGAAGTTATACTCGGTCTCTAAAGCTTTTAGGGCAAAATTTAACACTCATTAACCATCCATCTGTTAGTGTCCTACACATGCTTAAGGTCTCTAAACAATGATTTGTGTGTGAATTTATGTTGTGATATTTTCTATCGTACCGCAAGTGTACGGTGTCAAGTTTTAGTATAAATATGAGTGAAGAGTGTCGAACCCACATGGATTGCGTTAACTCGCACTAAATACTACAATTGATAATCCTAACTTTATTTAGACGATAATTAACAAAGATTTAATTAAATAAATAAAATATAAAAATACTTATATATGATGAACTAATACGATAGAGATTCTAGATCCTGATTTCACCTAACTGTCGCCTATATATTTGTCATGCCAATTAATCATTGTTTAGTTATATTGTCTATGAGTCAAGACTCTGAAATAATCCACTCCCTCTCTCGAGTATCAATGAAAATATCATCAACTACAGACTTCGATATCTCTATAAAAATCTAGTAGTGAACGACTCATTAAGCTTTATGATTCTATATTAACGACTTCAAAGGAACTTATATATTCTCTCGAACTCTATAAAACTCCTAAGTTATATTCTCCAGATCTATTCAAAATCCCCTCTCTCGAGTGATAGATTCTAAACATTCATCATCTCAAATTGTGGCCAGCAATCAAGAAGCATTAAACTCAAATAACTCAATAAAACTTCATAACAAAATTAGCAAACAATACAAGGTTCAAGCATCAGTTACATCATTCTCCATAATTAAAGAGTTTAGTTCATGACAATAGATAAAAACAATGATAAACAAGTCATAAATATAATGAAAATCATTAGAGTTCAAAGAAAGAAACAAGAAGATAAAACCTGAATTGAATCTCTTCCTATTCGGACGTCACCGCCTTCGTCTCCTCTTGTCGCTCTTCAATCCTCCTCCTTGGATCTCTCTAAAAATATGTGTTTTATGTTTTGTACTGTGTATTAGCCTCAACTATCTAAGAGATGAGCACATTTGTATCTACAGCTTCAGAGGGGTTTGAGAAGAATGAGTCAAAGCTGGATAACATTGAAACACATATGAGCAATATGGGGGCAACATTGAAATCTTTAGAAGCGCAAATTGGGCAGATTGTTTCTTCCATGGCCAATCAACAGAAATGGGTGTTTCATAGTAATACTGAAGTCAACCCTAAAGAGCAATGTCAAGTCATAACCCTTAGGAGCGGAAAAGAGATTAAAGACACTTCTCAAGATTTAGGCAGTAAATATAAAGAAGTCACCTTCAGTGCTTTCAGAACCATTGTAGGAACACAGAAACTGGGCGACGCATGCTGTTCTGGGCTCGCGGCCCGGTAAGGAGTACAGAGCAGCCCGCGGGGGACTAAACCGGAGAATAATGGAGTTGCCACCCTGTGTGAACCGGGAAAATGAGATTTAAGGCCGCACTCACCCCTCGCAAGGGAAGACCTCAAACCGTTGGGTTCGGAATGGTCCTTTACTTATGCCACTTGTAATGAAATGATTTGTGTAATAATTTAACCAAGCCTAAGCAACATATTTCGAAGAGTATTCTACTTTTCAGTTCACATGCATGAAAGTAATCATCATAACGACGAACATGCAATAGCACACGATAATCTCATGAACATACTTCGATCATATAATACGGAAAACAAAGAACAACCTAGACATAATGCAAATTCCAAATGCAAAATAAATGACTAATCATGCTTGAAAATGAACAACCGAATAGGCTAAATCATGCTTGAATACCATCTCATGAACACATCAAACAGATAAACGCAAGGATACAAATAATGTGATTGATTACATGATATAATAGAAATCACCTAAGAAACAATTATGCATGACATGTGATGAAAATGACTCAGTTCAGTGTATTCACGTTCGTGTAGCGTTCGTAAACGCGTTCGAACGGTAAATAGAAGGTTCGCGTTCGTATGACATTTGGTAACGCGTTCGAATAGAACCAGACCTGATGAAACAAATGCATACGCGTTCGAGTGGCGTTCGTAAACGCGTTCGAACGGTAAACAGAAGGTTCGCGTTCGTATAGCGTTTGATAACGCGTTCGAACGGGACCAGACAGAAAACATACGTTCGTGCGGCGTTCTGAAACACGTTTGAATGGGGTTACAACAGTGACCTCCAAAATGCAGTAAACAACATGACACATACATGAACGGATGAATAGATGACACATAATCAATAATGACGGGCTCAAAGGCGCGGCTAAGTATTGTGGTAAAGGTAAACCGTTGGCTTTTTATCCAACCAAATGGAGGACTTTTAATCACACTTACTAAACCCATGCGCAATACAACATGATGCATGATTATGCAAGAAGATGACATACAAAGAAAAGCGAATAACGAAATGAAATGCGCGGCGAAGTATCGTGGTAAAGGTTCTTTAACCTCTCAAAATAGAGGACCTTTAATCGCACTTACTAAGCCCATGCGCTTTATCTCATCATTACATAAGCAAATAACATGCGGAAATTAAGTAACAAATCAAAACAACATAAAACGAAATATGCACCGTTTACTCAAGTGGTACGTGGAGTTGTATCCCGAGTACAGATCATACTACCGTCCATTCGGAATCGGCTATGAAATTTATGTCCGGGTTTCCATCCTATATACCACGAGAGGCGACACACTTTTCATTTTATTCAAGGGCCACAACATGCATCATTCCACAATACATATATCTTCCATTTATTCAAGGGCCACAATCATACACCAATAAACGACTCTCATGCGATAAAAGTGAATAAAACAATTAAAAAGATAGATGGAAATAATAGGAAAAGTACCCTCAGGTCTAACCTTTTATGTCGACTTTCGGACTCGCGTTTCACGGCCGTCGGAAGGGCTATCACTCCGCAACTCTTCCGGTTCACTGGATTAACGTCTCAGCTCGCTGTTTTGCTGTTTTGGTCGTTGTTTTCACTCCATTTTGCTGTTATTTTCTATGTACTTTCTGGTTACTGGTTTGCGGTGATAAGAGACTGTTTTGGTCTCGGTTTTGGCACTATTTTTGGGCTGTTTTCAGAGTTAACTCGGGGACTATTTTGGGGTTATTTTGCTACTGTTTGGGGTTGGTTCGGGGACTGTGATGAGTGGAGGGGCAGTGAGGCTTTTGTGCGTTTTAGTGGCTTTAAGCAGGGTCAGGGGACGTGAGCTGGGCAGGTCATGAGGGTTTTTTAGGGGCTACTTGGCTTACTTTGAAGGCGAGAGTGAAGGCTGCTTAACGGCTTATTTATTCTGTTGCTAAGGACGTGAAGGCTCGGTGGCAGTGGAGGCTGAAGGATTCGTTGAGTTGTGCAGAGGGCAGATTCAGCGTGGCTTAGGGAGGTACGTATTGATGGGTCCATGGGTTTATGATAATGAGTTTATCATTTGTAAGGTGGCGTGGGCATGGCGTGGTTAACGTGAGGGATGTGAGCGTGAGGCAGGTTTGTTGAGCAAGGGGCTGTGTAGTGACGAGTGGAGCGGGTTTAAGGTTGATGAAGAGAGTTGCTTGATGTTGCGTGTTGGCTGCTAACGGCGTGTTGAGGCAGTGAGTCAGTTTGACGTAAAAGTAGCAGTGTTATTGGCGTGAGGCCATGAAGAGTTGATGTTTGTGGCTGCCGAGTGAAGGGTTTTTGAATGGCTGAAGTAGGTTTTTGGTCGAAAGAGAGGAGAGAGCTAGGCGTTGATTGTGAGGGTAGCGTGATGTGTTGAATCGGCGAAGGTGCAGGGCAATGTGGCTTAGGGGCTGCTCGGTGATTTGGTTATTGTTCGTGAGGGCGTGGAGGCTGCTGTTAATGGAGAGAGTAGGGTTTTTTATTTGTTTTAGTTTCTTTCGTTTGTAATTGCCGTGTGAGAGAGAGGGGCTCTATGGGTTGATTTTGAGTTATTTTTATAGTGAGAGTTTAGGATTAGGGTTTGCATGCATTTGTTAAGGAAATAAATAAAATTAATTGGGGACATGATTTGTTTGTTTAGGAAGGTTATATATTTGATTGACTTTAATTAGGCATGATATTTGTTTTTTTAGGCATTTAATTTGTTAATTAGGTAGGTGATTATTTAATTTTGGTAATGATTTATTTAATTTTGGTATTAGATTTTAATTAAATATTAGTTTAATTTAATTTAGATTTATTTTAATTGGGTTAATTTAATTAGCTTTAATTTGATTTAATTATATTTTAGTTTAATTTAATTAGCTTTAATTCAATTTAATTTAATTGGTTTAAATTAATTTCAATTAGCTTTAATTTAAATTAATTTAATTTGTGACATGTATTTTAAATGTTTTAATTATTTTTGGATTGGGCTTGGTGTGTGTTTAGTGGGCTAATGGTGTGTGTCTTATGGGGTTTAGGCTAAGGGTGTGTTTTAATAACGGAGGTCCAACAAGCGAGCCCGAAGCTAAACAAGCGACTAAAATCTAACAAAAATACCGGTTCCCTTCCGACGTCCGTTTCCCGCGGCTCCCGCGACTTAAAATGTAGTGCCTCCAAGTGAGACTCATCATCGGGTCTTACATGCAAAAATGCAGTGCCTACAGTCTCCCCCACTTTGATGGGACTTGTGTAATGTGTAATAATGACAATCCTATCAAAGTTATGCAATGCATTTTTACTTACCTGGCTCGCCAGCTGCCACATGGTCCGCCTACTGCTTCGAACTGATTTGATGATGTAGTGGATATGGTGGCGAGGTGCCTCGACCTATGGGCTTTGTTCCCGAACCACCGAATGTGAACTGTGATGATGATGCAGTGGGCCCTCGACCCTGGGACGCATCCCGGAACTGCAACCGACAACGGGGGCACCTCGACCCAACACCGCTGACAATAGGGACCTCGCCCTCGAATTGATGATGTAGTGGGCACCTCGACCCTGGGCACCTCGACCCGGAACTACAACCGAAAACGGGGGCACCTCGACCCTGGGCACCTCGACCCAAAACCGCTGACAATATGGACCTCGCCCTCGAACTGATGATGTAGTGGGCACCTCGACCCTGGGCACCTCGACCCGGAACTACAACCGACAACGGGGGCACCTCGACCCTTGGCACCTCGACCCAACACCGCTGACAATAGGGACCTCGCCCTCGAACTGATGATGTAGTGGGCACCTCGACTATGGGCACCTCGACCCAGAACTACAACCGACAACGGGGGCACCTCGACCCTGGACACCTCGACCAAACACCGCTGACAATAGGGACCTCGCCCTCGAACTGATGATGTAGTGGGCACCTCGACCCTGGGCACCTCGACCCGGAACTACAACCGACAACGGGGGCACCTCGACCATGGGCACCTCGACCCAAAACCGCTGACAATAAGGACCTCGCCCTCGAACTGATGATGTAGTGGGCACCTCGACCCTGGGCACCTCGACCCGGAACTACAACCGACAACAGGGGCACCTCGACCCTGGGCACCTCGACCCAACACCGCTGACAATAGGGACCTCGCCCTCGAACTGATGATGTAGTGGGCACCTCGACCATGGGCACCTCGACCCGGAACTACAACCGACAACGGGGGCACCTCGACCTGGGCACCTCGACCAAACACCACTGACAATAGAGACCTCGCCCTCGAACTGATGATGTAGTGGGCACCTCGACCCTGGGCACCTCGACCCGGAACTACAACCGACAACGGGGGCACCTCGACCCAACACCGCTGACAATAGGGACCTCGCCCTCGAACTGATGATGTAGTGGGCCTTCGACCCTAAAATGGTACTGATGTGGGCCTCGCCCTCAAAACTGATTCTGATGTGGGCCTCGCCCCCAGACTGATGCTGATGTGGGCCTCGCCCCCAAATTGATATTGATGTGGGCCTCGCCCCCAGACTGGTACTGATGTAGGCCTCGCCCCAAACTGATATGGGCTTCGCCCCAAACTGATACTTATGTGGGCCTCGCCCCAAACTGATATGGGCATTGCCCCAAACTGACACTAATGTGGGCCTCGCCACAAACTGATGTTGACGTGGGCCTCGCCCCAAACTGATGTGGGCCTCGCCTCAGACTGACACTGATGTGGGCCTAGCCCCAAACTGACACTGATGTGGGCTTCGCCCACAAGCTGATACTGATGTTGATATGGGCCTCGACCCTGGGACTCATCCCCAAAACTGAGACTAACGTGGGCCTCGACCCTGGGACTCATCCCCAAAACTGATACTGATGTGGGCCTCAACCCTGGGACTCAAACTGATACTAATGTGGGCCTCGACCCCTGCTCCATCCTCAAACTGATACTGTTGTGGGCCTCGGCCCCAAACTGATACTGATGTGGGCCTCAACCCGAGACTGATACTAATGTGGGCCTCGCCTCAAACTGATATTAACGTGGGCCTCGCCCCAAACTGATACTGATGTGGGCCTCGACCCATGCTCCATCCTCAAACTGATACTAATGTGGGCCTCGCCCCAAGCTGAAACTATTGTGGGCCTCGCCTCAAACTGATGCTAATGTGGGCCTCGCCCCAAACTGATATGGGCCTCGCCCCAAGACTGATACTGATGTGGGCCTCGACTCTGGGATTCATTCTCGAAAACTGCTGATAATACGGGCCTCACCCCTTGGGATTCATTCCTGAAACTGATGATAATGTGGGCCTCGACCCTGTGGGATTTATTCCCGAAACTGCTGATGATGCGGGCTTCGCCCCCTGGGATTCATTCCCAAAACTAATGCTGATTCATTTATGAAACTGATGACATTGTACTGTTGCTGCTTCTGATTGGCTTGCCTTTGCCGCTTTCTCTTTTTCTTCTTTGAAACCTGTGAATAAAAACAAGACAAAGATTGCGTGTATATGACGTGTATGCATGCATGCATGAATGTGTTTCCTATTCCGATGGGTTGATTTATCTTTCTACTCTCCGCTGTTTGCACTTGGTCAAGATGAACCACATGATGGGGCCTTCCATATCATCATACTATATTACATACTACGAAATAGTCACAATAGTTACACATATTATCGTCCTCAAAGAATGCCCAGTATTGAAACCAGAGAACCTTTAAAACATTCAATGCAACTCAAATCCAAGTCTTTGAATAAATGATCTAAGCCAGACTCAAAGTGTGTGTGTGCAAAAGTTCTTTCACAGCTTGATCCTTAAGTAAGCCAATTCCATGATTTCATTTCAAAAATCGAGATCGATGGGTCAAACCAACCTAGATGTCTCAATTATGCTTGCAGTTGATTTTCTGTGCTCAATGTGGTATGGTTTTCTTTTCTTTTTTGTCCCTCTCTTTTTTCTTTTCATTTTGAACTTCTTTTTTCTTTTCTTTTCTTTTTTCTCACTTTTTTTTCTTTCACTTTTTTTCAACACACCTACCCTTTAAGGTAGCATTTCTCCTCATGGTGGTCCTAATACTCGCCCATGGGTAGCTTCACGCTTATCGGTTATAGGTGGTTCAATTTTTTTCTTAAGAGACTTTTCTTTTATTTTCAACCATACCACACATCATAACATAAGCAAATCAAGATAGACATCTAAGCAAACGGTCATTCACCGACCTACAATTTCTTCAACTAGTCACTTTGCTAACTACTCAGGTTTTCACTGCTAAGAGCCTATAATTAAGTGCTTACGAGTCTAACATAGATCAACTACTCAAAGCATCAGATAAAAGCACATCAGGAGTTTTTCGTTTCTAAGATTTCACCCTAAAGCAAACGATTTCATCATTGGACTTATGTCTTACTATCAATGACTAAAAACAAACAACAATTTTCTTTTCTTTTTTCTTCTTTTTTTCTCTTTTTTTTTTTCATTTTTTTTTTCACTTTTTTTTTTCATTTTTTTTGGGCCCACGATGGTCTTTCTATCCTTGCAGTAAAGTTCTCTGTTCCTCGATTTCCTTTTCCATGATATCCATGTTTGCTAAACTCTTCTTTGACAAGTCGTATTTTTCCTAACCCAACGGATATCTATGATGGCTTTTAAGACACAGGGGTTAACATGATGCGTGTATGCATGAGTGCATGTCATGTATGCGATGTATGGAATAAATAAGCTTATAAAAGAACTTGCACTAATTGTCTCATTATCATTTTAAAGTGTTCAATCATATTATTGTGCGGTGCAAACTTGTCCCAGTTGAAATGGCCCAACAGGTTTACACTTCGCGATAACATAACAAAATAACTTCAAATGATAAAAGGCCTATACATAAAATGGCCCACCGGCATTTTAGAAGCCTTTGGCCCAACTGTACAAAGGGCACGAACTCGTCCCAGTTTAAATGGCCCAACAAGTTCACATCTTTTGACAAAAGGTCCAATGGATCCAAATAACGATGGTCCAAAACACAAACATAACAAGATAATTCAAGCATAAAGCAATAAGTTCTACAGAGTGGCCCACCAACATTTCAGAAGCTTTGGGCCTAATTTTCATAGGATACGAACTCGCCCTAGTTTAAATGGCCCAACAAGTTCGCATTTCTGAAAAAAAAGTCCAACCGCATCCAAATGAGGATGGTCCACAAACACAAGGAAATAGTTGCTATAGGCCATACAACACCGGTCTACGCGTGGGTTCGTGGGAGTATAGACAAAGACTCTCGCTGGCGAAGGATTGCCCACAACTAGGTCTCCCTACTCAAGGGTTCGAGCGACCAAGTGAGCGCACCTTTTTTATACCCTAAAGTACGTGCCAACAAGTCATAGCGTGTGACTAACTGTCAAATGGATTTCTTGTTGCAGATTCCCCAAAGGGAGGGTGGAGCGAGGCTCCCTTAAGTACCCAAGCCTCTTAGGCTCTTATCGCTTGGTGACAGGAATAAGCAACAAGTCCTCCAGATTAGTCTGTCACAATAGGCTACAAGTAGATGATTATCTAGGTGCATTCACAGCTTTTCCTTCTAGAAAGGTAGTGAGTGAAGGAAGACACCAAACCATTACCCAGCCTAAACAATATGCCTTTGATTAAACCCCTTTTAACTCACAGTAGACACGGTTAATTAAAGCAAAAATCATAATATTACAAGACATTATTTCGGGGCCGATTCTCTATCCCAGTGGAGTCGCCAGACTGTAGGAACACAGAAACTGGGCGACGCATGCGGTTCGGGGCTCACGGCCAAGTTGGGAGTACGGAGCAGCCCGCGGGGGACTAAACCGGAGAATAATGGAGTCGCCACCTAGTGTGAACCGGAAAGATAAGATTTAAGGCCGCATTCACCCCTCGCAAGGGAATACCTCAAATCGTTGGGTTCGGAATGGTCCCTTACTTATGCCACTTGTAATGAAATGATTTGTGTAATAATTTAACCAAGCCTAAGCAACATATTTCCAAGAGTATTCTACTTTTAAGTTCACATGCATGAAAGTAATCATCATAACGGCGAACATGCAATAGCACACGGCAATCTCATGAACATACTTCGATCATATAATGCGGAAAACAAAGAACAACCTAGACATAATGCAAATTCCAAACGCAAAATAAATGACTAATCATGCTTGAAAATGAACAATTGAATAGGCTAAATCATGCTTGAATACCATCTCATGAACACATCAAAAAAAAAAACGCAAGGATACAAATAACGTGATTGATTACATGATATAATAGAAATCACCTAAGAAACAATTAAGCATAACATATGATGAAAATGACTCAGTTCAGTGTATTCACGTTAGTGTAGAGTTCGTAAACGCGTTCGAACGGTAAACAGAAGGTTCGCATTCGTATGACGTTTGATAACGCGTTCGAACAGGACCAGACCTGATGAAACAAATGCATACGCGTTCGAGTGGCGTTCGTAAACGCGTTTGAACGGTAAACAGAAGGTTCGCGTTCGTATAGCGTTTGATAACGCGTTCGAATGGGACCAGACAGAAAACATGCGTTCGTGCGGCGTTCTGAAACGCGTTCGAACGGGGTTACAGCAGTGACCTCCAAAATGCAGTAAACAACATGACACATACATTAACAAATGAATAGATGACACATAATCAATAATGACGGGCTCTAAGGCGTGGCTAAGTATTGTGTTAAAGGTAAACCGTTGGCTTTTTATCCATCCAAATGGAGGACCTTTAATCGCACTTACTAAGCCCATGCGCAATGCAACATGATGCATGATTATGCAAGAATATGACATACAAAGAAAAACGAATAACGAAATGAAATGCGCGGCAAAGTATCGTGGTAAACGTTCTTTAACCTCTCAAAATAGAGGACCTTTAATCGCACTTACTAAGCCCATGCGCTTTATCTCATCATTACATAAGCAAATAACATGCGGAAATTAAGTAACAAATCAAAACAACATAAAACGAAATATGCGCCGTTTACTCAAGTGGTACGTGGAGTTGTATCCCGAGTACAGATCATACTACCGTCCATTCGGAATCGGCTATGAAATTTGTGTCCGGGTTTCCATCCTATATACCACGAGAGGCGACACATTTTTCATTTTATTCAAGGGCCACAACATGCATCATTCCACAATATATATATCTTCCATTTATTCAAGGGCCACAATCATGCACCAATAAACGACTCTCATGCGATAAAAATGAATAAAATAATTAAAAAGATAGATGGAAATAATAGGAAAAGTACCCTCAGGTCTAACCTTTTATGTCGACTTTCGGACTCGTGTTTCACGGCCGTCGGAAGGGCTATCACTCCGTAACTCTTCCGGTTCACTGGATTAACGTCTCAGCTCGCTGTTTTGCTATTTTGGTCATTACTTTCACTTCATTTTACTGCTATTTTCTATGTACTTTCTGGTTACTGTTTTGCGGTGATAAAGGACTGTTTTGGTCTCGGTTTTGGCACTATTTTTGGGCTGTTTTCAGAGTTAACTCGGGGACTATTTTTGGGTTATTTTGCTACTGTTTGGGGTTGGTTCGGGGACTGTGACGAGTGGAGGGGCAGTGAGGCTTTTTTGCGTTTTAGTGGCTTTAAGCAGGGTCAGGGGACGTGAGCTGGGCAGGTCATGAGGGTTTTTTAGGGGCTACTTGGCTTACGTTGAAGGCGAGAGTGAAGGCTGGTTAACGGCTTATTTATTCTGTTGCTAAGGACGTGAAGACTCGGTGGCAGTGGAGGCTGAAAGATGCGTTGAGTTGTGCAGGGGGCAGATTCAGCGTGGCTTAGGGAGGTACGTGTTGATGGGTCCGTGGGTTTATGATAATGAGTTTATCATTTTCAAGGTGGCATGGGCATGACGTGGTTAACGTGAGGGATGTGAGCGTGAGGCAGGCTTGTTGAGCAAGGGGCTGTGTAGTGACGAGTGGCGCGGGTTTAAGGTTGATGAAGAGAGCTGTTTGATGTTGTGTGTTGGCTGCTAAGGGCGTGTAGAGGCAGTGAGTCAGTTTGACGTAAAAGTAGCAGTGTTATTGGCGTGAGGCCATGAAGAGTTGATGTTTGTGGCTGCCGAGTGAAGGGTTTTTGAATGGCTGAAGTAGGTTTTTGGTTGAGAGAGAGGAGAGAGCTAGGCGCTGATTGTGAGGGTAGTGTGATGTGTTGAATCGGCGAAGGTGTATGGCAATGTGGTTTAAGGGCTGCTCGATGATTTGGTTATTGTTCGTGAGGGCATGAAGGCTGCTGTTAATGGAGAGAGTAGGGTTTTTTATTTGTTTTAGTTTCTTTCGTTTGTAATTGCCGTGTGAGAGAGAGGGGCTCTAGGGGTTGATTTTTTGTTATTTTTATTGTGAGAGATTAGGATTAGGGTTTGCATGCATTTGTTAAGGAAAGAAATAAAATTAATTGGGGACATGATTTGTTTGTTTAGGAAGGTTATATATTTGATTGACTTTAATTAGGCATGATATTTGTTTTATTTAGGCATTTAATTTGTTAATTAGGTAGGTGATTATTTAATTTTGGTAATGATTTATTTAATTTTGGTATTAGATTTTAATTAAATATTAGTTTAATTTAATTTAGATTTATTTTAATTGGGTTAATTTAATTAGCTTTAATTTGATTTAATTGTATTTTAGTTTAATTTAATTAGCTTTAATTCAATTTAATTTAATTGGTTTAAATTAATTTCAATTAGCTTTAATTTAAATTAATTTAATTTGTGACATGTATTTTAAATGTTTTAATTATCTTTGGATTGGGCTTGGTGTGTGTTTAGTTGGCTAATGGTCTGTGTCTTATGGGGTTTGGGCTAAGGGTGTGTTTTAATAACGGAGGTCCAACAAGCGAGCATGAAGCTAAACAAGCGACTAAAATCTAACAAAAATACCGGTTCCCTTCCGACGTCCGTTTCCCGCGGCTCCCGCTACTTAAAAGGTAGTGCCTCCAAGTGAGACTCATTATCGGGTCTTACATGCAAAAATACAGTGCCTACAACCATGCCGAGTCCTCAAGGTGATGCAGAATGTCACATGGTAGATATAGTAGAGAAGTGAGTTGCAAACACGCATGGTAAATCAATATTTCAGCAACCTACGAGCATAGTGCAGCCATGCATAAAAGAAAATTCTCCACAACTAAACTTGAAACCACTCCCAAAGCGCCGCAAAAAGAGGAAAAGAAAGGTCACTGCTCACTTTGAGATGATCCATGGAAGGTTAAAAATGAGGCCGAGCCAATTCTGCCGAATGTGCAGTCCAGAATTTCTAACTGGTGGACAATCTACATATCCTGGGGGACTATCTATGGATAAACTGCCACAGCCTGCCAAGCTGTGTTTATCATGTCATAAGAACCGGTGGATACCAAAGAAGAAAGCAGATGAGATTACCCAGTTCACTACATTTAAGCCACCATGACCATTTTGGTGGTTACGTCTGGCTGAAGACGTTAAACTTAGCGCTAACGGGGAGGAAACCCTTGCATTTGCATCTTGTTTATTTATTTTTATTTATTTTAGTTTATTGTGTGCTATTTACTAATTTGCATGTTATTTATGCAGGTAGCACGAAACACACAACGCCCACTCCCAAATTCTAACCAGTAAGAGCCTGATCAACTCCATGCACAGTAGTGTTGTTCCTCACTCTTGTTCTTTATTTTTTATCTTACATTAAGGACAATGCAAGTTTTAAGTTTGGGGTGTGTGCATGTTGTTTACTTGTTATTTATTTATATATAAGAAAAAAAAATTATTTTTAATCCTAGATAGTAAAGCATAAATCCCATGATGATACTGTTTGTTTATGGGTGAAATGTTAGAAACGATAAGTGCCCAATTTACTTTTATTTGATTCCTTGAGTAATTGATCTATATTAGACTCGTAAGAACTTAATAACAGGTTTTTAGCAGTGAAAACTTAAGTAATTGACAAGGTGACTAGTTGAAGAAATTGCATGTCAATGAATGACCGTTTGCTTAGATATTTATCTTGATTTGCTAGTGTTATGATGTATGGTATTGATAGAAATAAAAGAAAAAAGTCTCTAAAGAAGGAAAATAAACCACCTATAACTGATAAGCGTGAAGCTACCTATGGGCGAATATTAGGACAACCATGAGGAGAAATGCTACCTTAAAGGGTATGTGAGTTGAAAAAAGAAAAGAAAAAGTTAAAAAAAATGCAAAAAGAGATAAGAAAAAGAAAAGAAAAATCATATCACACTGAGCAGAAAATAAAGCAATTACAGAGCATACTTGAGATATCTAAGTTGGTTTGACCCATCGATCCCAATTTTTAAACGAAATCATTAAGTTGGCTTACTTAAGAATCAAGCTGTGAATGAACATTTACACGCACACAGTGAGTCTAGCCTAGATGAATTATTCAGGAACTTGGATCTGAGCTGAATTAAGTACTTTGAAGATTCTCCGATTTCATTGATAAGCATTCTTTGAGGACAATGTTATGCATAACTATCGGGATTATTTTATTTCATTTACTGTTATTTTTCTATTTTTCCATGATTGTATGTGAATGACGTTTGTGGGTGTCGTCGCTGTAAACCCTCACGAGATTATAACTCGTCCACTAGGGCCGTCTAGGGGTTTAAAGGCTTGTTGCATACGCTAAATGCAATCGTGATCCCTACGAAAGTGGCTTAGTTAATTTTATTTTTTTATTTTTATTTAGTTTTTATTTTGTCTTTTGCTCGGGATTAGCAAAATCTTAAGTTTGGGGGTATTTGATAAGTACGGTTTATACTCACTTATTCCGACATCCTTAGCCTATTATTTTGTTATGGTTCGAGTCATTTAGTGTCATTTATAGTTTATTTTATGTCTTATTTGTAGGAACCATTAGAACATAAAGAATAGACCAATTACACGTGTTTCGGGACCTATTGGAAGCATCAGACTCCAAGAACAGGCAAAAACCAGCATCAGCTGTGCACTGTATTTAAAAAGGCTATAACTTTTGATCTAGAAAGAGTTATGAGACCCATAATATATCAATTTGTATCTACTCAAAGAGATCTATGCGTTCCATATAAAATCCAGGGGATTTGGCGTCGCGGCGCCCCGCGCGCACCAGAAATAGTATTTTAGGGTTTTTTAGATGTTTAATGACCTCAATGATTCATTAAAAATACATTAGTTCGTCCACAACTCAAAGAGGAGGCTAATACATAGCACAAAATATCAAAATACATATTTTAGAGAGATCCAAGGAGGAGGATTGAAGAGCAATAAGAGGAGACAAATGTGGTGACGTCCGAAAAGGGAGAGATTCAATTCAGATTTTATCTTCTTGTTTATTTCTTAGAACTCTAATGATTTCCATTAGATTAATGACTTGTTTATCATTGTTTTTTTTTTTGTATCTTTAGTCATGAACTAAACTCCTTAATTCTGGAGAATGATGTAACTGATGCTTGAACCTTTATATTGATTGTTGATTTTGTTATGAAGTTTTATTAAGTTTATTTATATTCTTTTGAGTTTAATGCTTCCTGATTGCTGGCCACAATTTGCGATGATGAATGTTTGAAATCTATCACTCGAGAGAGGAGATTTTGAATAGATCTAGAGAATATAACTTATGAGTTTTATAGAGTTCGAGAGAATACATAAGTTCATTTGAAGTCGATAATATAGAATCACAAAGCGTAATGAGTTGTTAACTACTAGATTTTTATAGAGATATCGAAGTCTGTAGTTGATGATATATTCACTGATGCTCGAAAGAGGAAGTGGATATTTTCGGAACCTTGACTTATAAACAATATAACTGAACAATGATTGATTGTCATGACAAATACATAGGCGACAACTAGGTGAAATCAGGATCTAGAATCTCTATCGTATTAGTTCCTCCTATATAATTATTTTTATATTTATTTATTAAAATATTTATTATTTGTTTTCTAAATAAAGTTAGGATTATCAATTATAGTATTTAGTGCGAGTTTACGCAATCCCTGTGGGTTCGACACTCTAAATTCATTTATACTAAAACTTGACACCGTACACTTGCGGTACGATATAAAATATCACAACACAACTCATCTTGAATAATCAATGATTTTTTTTTTTATATATATAAAGAAAATAATCAATGATTATTCTGCTAATTATTTCTTGAGTTTGCTTTAAGATATGAGATGGAACCAACCAAATCATCTCCATTAAATTTTCCTTTTTTTTTTTACCAACCTTTCTATCATTTCCTTCTGATTTATATATATATACCTGGAGTGTAGTTTATTGCAAAGTAATTGTTGTCTTAGCAAATAATAATGTTGGTATTTGTTTATTTGTTTATTTATTATTTGTTTTTTGTTTTTTTATTTTTGGTTAAGAAATAGTAACATGCAAGTATAATTTTGCCTCAAAGGTAAGTGTGGAAATGAGTGAGCTCGGCCAAGTCCGGGAAAAATCCTCCCCGAAATGTTATCGGACCGGGCTTAGGTTTGAGTTTTTTCTAGCCTTTTTTTTTTAACCAAGATTAGTAATAATCTAACTTTTATATATTAAAACATATCAACAAAAAGTCAAGAATAAAATATCAATTCCTAAAAGGCATATGCAACAACCTAAGAATAAAAAATCTAGAGATTACATTTTTTTTATCTGGGCCCGAGTTTTTTGTTATAGGCCCGGCTTAGGCTCGAACCCAAGCCGGGTCTACCATTATAAAGTCAAGCCCGAGTTTTTTAATCTCGGGCTGGGCAAAAGCCCGGGCAGACCGGACCGGGCTTAGATTTTTTTACCATGTAAAATGATAAAAAATCATGAAACGACATCTATCATAAAAACAAGACATACATAGTTTTTAATCATAAACAATATATTTTCACAATATAATCCCATTAGAATTTTTACAATGACTATGTACATGATGGACCCAAAATGCCCTAATGATTGAAATGTGTATCCCATCCTCATCTTATGTCTCCAAGGGTGCCAAAGTAGCTTATCAGAAGCCAAGTCTGCAAAACTGAAGAGTGAGGGGATGAGGGTGAGTCCAGAAAGAACTGATGAGAAGATACTATAAAAAAAAAAACAAATATAACTGTTAGATAAAAGTCAAAATTGGAATAATTAATCTCAAATTTCCAAAATCAATTATAGAGAATACATCCTTAAATTTTGAAAATTATCAAACGTATAATCTTTTTAAAACCAATTCTATGTGATAAAGTCTCCATGTATAAAGTATTGGTATTTAGAAGCGTTACATCTCACCGTCCCCCTAAAAATCTATAGGTAAATCCTTAATATCTTGATTTCGATTATCAGAACTCAAGTTATAAATAAATCTCTACACATTGCACATGGAGAAAGCAGTTTCGGGTTTGAGTTGCCATTGAGTTTCCAATTCTCAATAAGGCATAATCAACACTCCAACATATCAATACATGTCAATAAAAAAGTGATACCACTAATAACAAAGTCTTTTGAAGTGAAATCCAGGGATAAGATCCAACCTTAACACAAACTGTCCAGATGAGGTTCCACCAGAAAAGCAACAACTTCCAATAAATACTGAAAATTCATTTCATCATGGAAAAATGTGATTTTTGACTATTTTGTATCTTATCATATCTAGTTTCCATATAATTTTACGGTTCACTGATCGAATGTGTAGAACTCATTTTATAAATAAAATACTACACCATAAATAGTATAATCCTTAATTTGGATCTGAAGTTATACTCGGTCTCTAAAGCTTTTAGGGTAAAATTTAACACTCCTTAACCATCCATCATCATTCTACCATCAATCTATCAGATAAATACACATCCTTAATATGTAAAAATTCTGAAATTATAATAGATTTAGAGTGACTTACCTAATCCATTTTCTTCTAGTTCCAAGACTCTCCAAAACTATCTTGTTCACTCATTCCTCTTTCTTCTTCTTTTTTTCTTGTCAATTTTGCTTCAAGATTAGAATTTTTATTCCATTTTTCTCCTTTTAATGTTTAACCAAGTGAAGGAAATATTGGTTTTCTTTGGTTTTTTGTTTTAATTAAGTAAAAATTTGTAGAAATTTGTAGATTTTTCTAGAAAATCCATTGGGTGGGGTTCGGTTCATTAAAAAATCTTATGGGGTTTATATAGTATTTGGGCCGGTCTTAACTAAGCAATCTTTTAGGGGTTTATTTAGTATTCAAACTCTTAGATGGGCCGGCTTTAATAAGCAATCCTATGAGATTTGTTTAGTAATCAAGCTAAGCCAAATTTTAATTCTTAAATGATTTAAAATGGTGCCTTTCCTTTGCTAAGATTTTGTTTGATTTGAATTGACAATGAATTAGGTGTGAAGTTCCCATTCTAACCAGTTATATATAGGCCGTTATAAAAAATATAAAACGTTTTATGAAAAATTACATATAATCGATTTACAAATCATGAGCTTTAAAATAATATCCATTATCGATATGATTCGAAGAAAAAAGAGTTAAAATGAAAATTATATTTATAAGAGAATAATGATTTCAAACTAATCATTTTCAAACCTCTCTCAAATCAAATCACAATATGTAAAAATATACACACATACGTACAACTTTCATCAACAAATCTCTTTCAAATTCAGACTTATGCAAGGTCGAAACCTTTAAAATTATAGCGTTGTATATATTTCACATTAACCTCCATCATAATCACATTTTTACCTCAGTCACATTGATAACTGAAAGGTGTGTTATATGTACCTCAATCACATATTGCTTACCTTCAGTCACATTAGTTACCTAAGTTATATTACATACTCTTAATCACATTAAGTATAATTACAATTACATTTTACTTAAATAAAAAAAAAATCAGTCAAATACTATATTTTTACACATAGTCATAATGTGACTATCAGTTGGATGACTGATAAGTTAGTCATGGATGTTCCTCGGTCACATTTGTGACCTCAGTCATATTTGTGACCTCAGTCACATTATGACTTTTTTTTTACCTATAGTTACACAACGACTATCAATTAGAAGTGTGTTTTTTATAATCACAGTAATAATTTGACTATTAGTTGAGTGACTGATAATTTAGTCATAAATGTGCATCATATTTGTCTCAGTCACATTGTGATTGTATTTTTTAACCTACAGTCACACAATGACTGTCAATTAGGTGTGTGGCTGAGTGTGTATTTTTTAGCCACAATCATAATATGACTATAGATGGTTTCATCCATATACTATAAATACCACAGTAGAATTAATATTTAGTTTGTATTTAAAGTAAAAATAAGTGCTTTCAAAACACAATGCTTAAATTCAAATCTTAGGGCAATTAAGGACCTAAAAAATATATTTAGGCTTGTCCACCATCCTCTTATCTTTAAAGTAAAAAAAAAAAATTATCATTTACGTGAATAATTTTTTTGGGTTGGTGCTCAAGCGCTAATCCAAATCATATTTATAATACGAATTATAGATATAGACAGAGATATTTTCCATTACATTGTTATTATTTATATGGTAAAAGGCATAAATGATCATAGAATATAATTGCAAAAAGCGCCACAATTGACATTGAGAAATATCATAATGTAAATCATTCTTAAACTGTTTCTGATTAAGGTTTACATACCTGATCAGTTAGTAAACCCGATAGACTGGTACATGTCGAATCTTTGGAATTAATTCCAATGGTTTTTCTCAATGAACCATGAGTCTCGAGAGACTCGTGTAGACATGAAGGTATTCATTGGATGAACACTCAATAACTCAGTAGAAGATCCCAATAGATGACACACCAACGTCAATATGAATCTTTCCGAGTCGAGTAACATATGTGGTCATTACTTGAGATACCACGGTGGATGTATAAGTTATTCTTCACACTTTGATGGTAGTCACGTCCATGATCTATTCAGATTAGACCTCCATTTGTTCGTTGGGTGTGGATTGTTACTCATGATATCTGGTGATGTATTCAGAAAGGATTCGTCAGTTCTATATTTAGGATTTAGGTATCCATTTTATAATCTTTAAAATCGTTGGCCAAGATTTAGGTATCCAAATATTTTCGAAGGATCATGAATATGTCGCGATATAATTAAATTATACATAGCGGAGATTTGATTTTTTTTAATCTATATCTCCATATAATTTGGATAACATATGACAGAAGATTATACGTATGGAAAGACCTCGATTTGTTTGGTTCAATGTGATTATTTGTGGTTGTTGTAGTTTGCGAGTGGGCGAATTACAGATATGAAAATGGTTTTCGTGACATATAAACCTAAACCTAGAGAATCCTTCTATATGAAGTGTACTCGCAGAGCATTAGGACAATCAATTATGAATAATATGGATTATTCATAATATTATACAAGTCAGGGAATTTATGTATTTGATGTATATTTATATTTGATACATAATTTGATTCGATACATATTAGATTAAATGAGATTGTGATACAAATGCATATTATTTTATTAATTAATTAAATAATATGTGGTCTTTAATTAAACATGAGTTGGACACATAAATTTAATTAGACAAACCATAAATAAATAACAAGTGTATATACACTTGTAAATTATTTATTTTGTTTATGTAATATGATTATATTTAGATGAGATTTAAGTGTGGCAAATTTTGGACCTAGTTTTTGTCCAAAAAATAACCAAATTATCCCCCAATGGGGTGTGACTTGGCGGCAAAGGGTTTAGAATTTGGTTTTCAGGTCATGAGTTCGAGTTCAAATGGTGCATTTCTTTGTAAGAGCTTGGGACAACCATGGATTTTACCAGCTCCACTTAAGGTTAGGTCGAGTAATTTAGCGATGTGGTTTTCAACATTTCCAAAAAAAAATTAAAGTAATCCTAAATCACTTTTTGATTTATAATTGTTTTTTTTTTTCCAAATAATTTATATAAGATATAGAATTATTTTTTCTCTCATATTTTGTTGTTATATATGTTTGGTAACCTAGTTAAAAGTCCTAATTATGCATATGTAAATAATTGACTAAATTAATGTAATTTAGGTCAATTAGGTTATAGGATAACAAATTGCCATTACTCTAGAGTTACTAGTGCCACTCCATAGTGACCTATAATTTTTCTTGAAGGACATTCGTAGTGGTGACGCTCTTTGGTATAAATTGATTTGGATTGATTCCATGAAATTGGATTAATTTTATATTAATATGATTAATTGTGTAAATAAATTTAATCTTGCTTATTTTATGAATAGACATGTTATGGATGAAATTGAACTTGTAATAATATGTAGGAAATGTCCATATAGCTAAATAAAATATTCTGCTAAGTCAAAAACTGAAATTACATATAATCGGTTAACCGATCATGTTAGATTGGTTAACTGACAGTCCTGTAATTTAGTTTTTGATTTTTACTAACTTCGGCTAACCGAATTCTCATTTTCGGTTCATTGAAGTTTTATGTTTTAGTGAAAACAGAGTTCAAAATTGGAATATATGTTTCCATTGTGTGCACAGTCTCCGATATTAGATATTGGTAACTGATAAGGGTGAAATATGAATGAATTAGCTGATATTTGATATCAATAAGTTTATCCGGATTAAAAGTTTAAAATGTCAATTTTTCCATATTATGTTTTTGCTGGCCATACCTCTTATTAGTGAAAAAAGACTAAATAAGTTAGAAAATGAAATGATTAAAATTTAAAAGTTTAGGAATAAAGATAAAATAAGTTTAGAAGTAAGTGACCCTTTTGCTTTTGAAGGATTAAAATATATATCAACTCTTTAAAAAAAAAAAAAATTTAAATTATGAGCTTTTAAGAATACATTTGTATTTTTATAGACTTTAATTATCTAAAATATCTTTATTTAATTTTTTTCTTTCTCCTCCTAACATAATCTTAGAAATGTATTTATTTATTTAAAAAAAAAAAATTATTTCTCATCATTTATTATAAAAAAAAAAAAACCCTACCTATTAACTTATTTCCTATTTTATCATAAAGTTTTAAGTTTTATACATCCTTAGTTCTTTTTTTTTTTATTATTAATAAGAGGTTTGACTTAATTTTTCTCTCCCTTTTACCCTTATAAAGCCAAAAAAAAAAAAAAAATCTATTGTTCATGTTAAAGTGCTTACTATTCACGTGAACAATAGTTTTTCCCTTAAAAAATTAAGGGGTGGGTAAACCAAATATATTTTTAACTCATCATCTCCTATTAGGAGACTGTGTTTTAGAAGTACTTATTTTTATTTTAAATGTATACTAAATATTAATTTTTTTTAACTTTTTGTGTGCCTGTGAAACTACTTATAATCACATTGTGATTATGCCTAAACAAATATATACTCAGATACACACCTAATTGATAGTCATTTTTAGATTATAGAGAAAACAATCCAGTCACAAATATCACTATGTTCAATGTGCTCGAGAGTCGGTAATGTGACTGAGATAACTAATATGGTGAGGTTATAAGTGTGATTAAGGGTCGATAATATGACTAAGGTCATAGTTGTAACTGTGCTTAATGTGACTGAGGATCAACAATATGATTGAGTTTCCAATTGTCATTGTACTCAATGTGACTAATGGTCGACAATATGATTGGGACAACTAATGTGACTAACATCACAAATATGACTGAGGGTTAGCAATGTAAATAAGGTCATAATTGTGATTATGCTTAATATAACTGAGGGTCGACAATGTTATCGAGATAACTAATGTGACTGAAGTCATAAATATGACTGAGAGTCGATAATGTGACTTAGGTCACCAATGTGAATGATAGTCGATAATATGACTAGGGCAGCTAATGTGATTAGGTCATAAATGTGGTTGAGGGTCGGTAATATAACTGAGGTAACAATGTGACTCAGAGTCGGTAATATAACTGAGGTCACAAATATGACTGAGAGTAGATAATGTGATTGATGTTATAATTGTGACTTGTGTAATGTGACTGAAGGTCAGTAGTGTGACTGTAACATCCCGGTAATCCTGATGATTATTACGTTATAGGACATATGATACATGATATAAATTATATTCGAACACGTATACATTCATGAAATGACTTTTTGGACATTCGGTAAATTTCTCGCAATTCCGATACGAAATTAATTCTAAGATTAAGATTCTCCGATTTTATAAAGTTTATATAGTCGGAAAGCTAAGATCGAGATCTACAACTTCTTTTCCAAATTCGAACCAGAAGAACGTCAACAATACAACTCAAAAATTCGGATGAGTAGTACCTGCGGACATATCTAGAAAATTTTACATTTCTCTCCAAAATTCTGATTTTCTTTCAAAATTAAAACATTACCAATTAGTCAATTCAGCTCCTAATATAAATATGATCACTATTCAAGCACCCCTCACAATTTGGATAAAGAGAGAAACATGAGAGGGGGAGGAAAGAAGGAAAGAAGAAGAAGAAGAAGGGGAAAAACCTTTTTCCTTACCAAAAATTGAGAAAGAAACAAGCACAAACCAACCCACAACAAGCTAGAATGAAGAATATCAAGTCGTTCAAACGATCTAACCCCCCCACTCCCAGTTTTTTGTTTTGCAGGATTACCCAGAGGACGAGCTCGGAAGGATGAATACTAATGGCAGTCACTAGATGGTTTGAGTCCACCAGATCAAGTCAGAGACATAGTCAGTCATAGTTCAAGAAAGGTCATGTATCATACATTTTGTATAAGTTGAAATTGTGTTTTTACAAGTCAAGTGTTCATGACAGAGTTACCTAGTGTGATGTTTTGTATACATGATTATGAGTATTTTAGTTGCATTTCATGTTGTTGAGTTGGGCAAGGGTCTCATGTATGAGTTTATTTTCGAGATAAGATCAGTAGCGACGATCATAATCAGATAGTTAGAGGCTTATGGGAATATGTTAGCCTATTCCCTGCCGGTAGCATTTCCTGGAGGGGGTGTTACAAAGATGGTATCTGAGCATGGTCTAGGGAGTTAATGACTATAGTGGGAAGAGTAATGAGGTCTTGTATACGTAATATGCATGGGGTATTAGTATCGAGGCACTACCTTTCCTGTATCCAATCCTCGAGTACGTCTTCAAGTTCTATAGACAGGTTAGTAAAAATTCTTAAGCTATTCGAATTTTTCCTCCTTATGAAAGTAATTATATTTTTTGTTCAAGTTGAAAATCCTTCCGTAAATATCCTGAGTTATCATCAGTCATCAGAAGCTCAAGATAAGCTATGAGAACAAATAGTAAAGTTCTAAGAATATCCACCCAATAGAGTAAAAGAGAAAGAGAAAACTATAAGAAAGTAAGGAATGATGTATAAATGCTTAAGCAACCAGAGACAATAAGAGATATAGATACAGAATCAGATAGATAAGAAAGTGCCAAAACCTATAGTAGTAAGGAGAATAGAATAAGCTTGAACAAGAGTAAAATGTCGAGTAGACTTAGGTAAAGTTTCTTCCCTTCAAGCAAGATTATTTTTCTTCTCAGAAAATTCCTTCAGATAGATTCAATAGCCCTTAAGTACCTCGTAAGAGATAGCGAGATCTCCTGATTAACGAAGGATAGTTAGAAACATAAGAGAGGCAAGAAATCTGATTTGGTTGTAGAAGTCCCAATAGACATGAGGTACCAAAAGGGACGTAGAGATTTTAGGCACCCAAACCCAGATTCCAACTGTTCAGTGATACCAGTCAAGGAAACTATCCCGACGGGGTCTATCTCATACCTATCTTACATTATTAATAGACTCTACCAGGACACAAAGTACCAGAACAAGGACGCTGACATCCGTTGAGTGAATATTCTTGCCCCGTCCTTTACTAACATGGATAAAAGTAACAGTAAGAAAGCCTAGTACCTGTAATACCGTATTCTGAGATAGTGACAACAGATCTCGAGAGATGGTTTACCCAAAAAGGAACCAAACAGGTTCCTAAGGATATAAGAGAAATAACCTGACACAAGTCAAGATAGGCAAGTTTGCAGTACCAGTGAGGACCTATAGATCGCACCAATGCAAGAAGAAATCCTTGTAAGTTTAAAAAGGATAGACCCATGAGATTGGAGGTATTCAGAAGTTAGCAAGAATACCAGTACAAAACAGTAAGAATAAATGGCATAGATGTAGCGTATAGAAAGAGCAGAGAGCAGAGATCTAGAATGAAGCTTATAAGAATGAATCATCACTAGCCTCGACAGCACGACTTAGAACTAAGAGATAAGATATAGAGATAGTACAGAATGATGCGGAGAAGTAATAAGAAAGTTCAGTGCAGAGAGTAGAATAAATAATATAGCTTAAGAACGATAATGTAAATGGATACCTCATAATGGTTGGTAAAGTTGTGGAACCCTAAGACATGAAGTAGTCAATCTAGGTCCGAGCAGAATGAATGACAACTCTCCCTTCCAGTATCCCTACTCTAGTAAGTATAGAGACATCTAACCAGACATGCGAGCATGTATTCACCCCCAACTTAGAGCCTAGTAAGAAGTTGGACAACTAAAGAAGAGTACCTGATAGGATGGACAGATCACGAGGTAGGAAGATAGCCGAATCAAAGAGTTCAACGGAATCTAGATAAGAATCATAAGATAGTAATATTTTATATAAGATGGAATAATTTGAATTTATAATAAGTCTAGTCGAATCTAGAAATGATAACTTGTCTTATCATAGCACGAAAAGTTTTCAAGGAAGTAAAGGCTCAAAAGAGTAAGGAACCAGAGTAAGCGACACAGATATCGACCCTCAGGAGTAAGGTTTATGACTTATAAAAAGCTTTCCATAGGAATAGAGAGGAAGAATTAGAAGAGAGCAAAACCTAAACCAAAGGTTCAGTAATGATACTATGACTTTTCGTGAAATATGGAGTTCCCAGAGAAGTAACGACTGAAGAGATTTAAGAAACTTAGACTAGTAGAAAGAATAATTGAGCTAGTATGGTAGGAGTTTGAAAGAGCATGACCCTTGAGAGGGTTCTCAGTAAGAGATAGTAAGACCAATAATCGGAAAACGAATCAGGAGTGAAGTTGAAGAAGGAAATTCAGATAATACCTAATAAAAGTATCTTAGTATAGGAGCTGACACCAGATATATAAACACGGGAGCCCTAGGCTTACAGATGAGCAGTGCGTACAGCTACAACATGAATAGCTAGGGAGATCATCACAATCGGGAAGGCTTCAGGACTAATCCCCGCCCTCCTAACCCTCGTTAGACAATAGTAACAAAGAAGAACCTCGATGTTCGCCTCAAGATACTCTCACAAATAAATGAATGTGCAGTGGAAGTAAACTGAAACATAAAACCTTCAGATTTAGTGCAAGAGCATAATATAAGAGGAAAATAACTCTTAGTAAAATATTTGGAAGACATGACTAGGGACATGCAAAAGATGATATCCTTCGGATAAGGGTACAAAGACATAAACCACAGAGTTCCAGGTATAAAGTAGAGCAATAAAGAAGACAAAAAAGACAGTAAGTAAAATGTTTGAAAATGGAACTGTCGAGATAAGACAACAATAGGAAAGAGATACTAGATAAACAATAATAAAGGTATATAATTACCAATATGGACTTTCGATGGTTAAGTTCAGTAGAACTATGAAATGACTAGGAAGGCCTATATCAGTGATAAAATGTAGAAAATGGAAGGAAGATAACAAATATAACCATATGTTCACTTCACAATGTACTGCTACAAACAATGCTTAGATGAATTGAAACGAATTTATTTGTGTAACACGTAAGATGGCTAAAGAAAACAAAGTATATGGATATTATTGATACCAGGACAACACTTGATCAAATAAGATTGTATGAATAAGAGAAAATGGGATAACCAGGCATGGAGAACATGACAGTGCCAAATGATGGATAACCAGATTCATATTAGCAATGAATTTAACGTACGAGAAGAGTATGAACATTAACCAGAACCAAATCACTAGCATCGATGATAATAATAAGGGATACAGTCTAAGCACCAGTGTACATATAGTTAGGCTTAATATAAGTACCTTGTTCCAGAGGTTTTAGCCAATTTAGAAAGACCGTCAGAATTATGTTAAGAGGTATTGGGAAACCAGGATGATAAACTTAGAGCATATGAATAATTGATCAGGAGCTATGAGGTCCTAAGCCCCACAGATAGGCACATATAGGAGAACTTGAAGGACATAGTTGTTTAGCAATTGAAGCATAGTAAAGAGAGAAAGAGAGTCAGATAAAGAAATTAAGATGAAGAATGCTAAGATCAAATCGAGCATGTGAAACCGAGGAAGTATCGAATACGATCAGTTGCAATAGCATCAAGGACTAACTTACATACAATTACCCCAGAGTTAAGACAGAACGTGAAGAAACCTAACTATATGAGACACAAGTATCCTTAAAGACGTGGGAGCACTATTTACGAAGAAATCAGATGCATATTCAGTAAAGACACATGACACCAGTACGATTTCAATATCAATATACCTCTTAGAGATCAGACTGGAGATTAATGATTTAACTGGAATAGTTGTGGATACGATCGTATTAGCACTTATGTATCAAATTTGATCAAGACCTTCCAAGTTAAATTGCTGGAGTAAAAGAAATAATATAAAGTGAGTAATTTTCTGGGAAGTCCTAGAAAGTATTAACTCATTAAAGAAACAGATTGAGAAGAGGTAAAATATAGTCATAGGGTTACAGACAGAAAAAGTGATTCACGTGGGCACCAGTTCGAAGGAAACCTAAGTTCAGACTATAAGAGATCGAGAACTCTTGGCACATCTCTTGGATGTCTTAAATGGTAGATTGAGAGATAGATTAATTTATGTATAATAAGTTTCGTGAAGGATTTACACCTCTATATAGACAAGATATAATATACGGCCCTTGTTTCCACAAGAGAAATAAAGTTTCCAAATGGACTTTAAAGGACCAAGCTTTCAGCCATAAGAATCAAATAGAGAATACCAGGATAAGAGATTCTTAGGAGTCATAGTATTGAGTTCTTGAGAAGAATAGTAGAAAGTAAGTAATGGAAGATAAAAACAGTGGAGACCAGATATCTTCAAACCAAGAAGGACCTGAGAAGTTCAACATTAGAAGGAATTCGAGGACAAATCCTATTTAAGGGGGGAGAATTTGTAAAACCCCGGTAATCCTGACAACTATTACATTATGGGACGCATGATAAATGATATAAATTATGTTCAAACACGTATACACTTATGAAATGACTTTTTGGACATTCGGTAAATTTCTCGCAATTCCGATACAGAATTCATTCTAAGATTAAATCCAGACAACCTATGGTATTTAGGCCATAACGTTTTCATACGATCTCTAATTTTTATGAACTTTATATTGTCGGAAATTTAAGATTGAGATATTCAACTTCCGCGTTGAATAATTTTCTAAATTCGAACAATAAGCAGGTAAAAAATACAGCTCAAAAATTCTAATGAATAGTACATGCGGATCTATCTAAAAAATTCTACGTTTATCTCCAAAATTCTGATTTTTCTTCAAAATTAAAACATTACCAATTAGTCAATTCAGCCCCTAGTATAAATATGATCACTATTCAACCACACCTAATAATTTGGAGAAAGAGAGAAACATGAGAAGGGGAGGAAAGAAAGAAAGAAGAAGAAGAATGGGGAAATCCTTTTTGTTTACCAAAAATTGAGAAAGAAACAAGCACAAACCAACCCACAACAAGCTAGAAGGAATAGTAGCAAGCCTAGAAGACTTGAGTAATGGAAGAAATCAAATGAGATAAGGTAAGGAAAACTTGTCCCAAATTTAAATGTTGATGTTTTGATGATTTGATAATTAAGGGGTTTGATAGATTGTGATTAATGTTATTTATATAGTTATCGTGTAAAGAACTTAAGGGTTTTGAGAAACCCCAATTTAAGAAACCCTAAGCTTTGAGTCAAATTGGGGACTATAAAATTGAAGGTTGTGATGATGTTAAAGAAGTATATTGATGATATGTTGTGTATTTATTGTGGTTATGACTTGAGTAGTGTTGTAGAAGTTGAGAGTGAAGATGAAGTTGAAGTTGGGGCCTGAAAATAGGCTGGTGTCGCGACAAGCGTACCCGACATCACGATGCGTACTGGAAAATTACCCCGTGATTCGGTTATGGAATATGAGCGTCGCGACGTGGAAAACAGTGAAAGTTCACTGCCTCATCTCTGTTTGGTGGACGTCATGACGCTCAACACTTATCGTCGTGACGCGTATGGAATTCGCGATGCCCAATCCTTGCATCATGACGCGGAAGCAGAGGATGCTCACTGTCTCAGCTACTTGTGTGAGCGTTGCGATGCCCTTGGGCCAGTGTCACGACGAGTGATCGATTTTTTTTCAAAAAAAAGTTTTAGCCATTTCAGTTTCAACTTATGATGTTAGAGGCCACTCTAAGGGTTTCGTATCGACACTTATACATGTATTATGACATGTCGTAAGTAGCATACATCATATGGTGGTTATAAATTAGTTGAATGGAGAAACTTAGAATAATTCAGAAACATGTTCACGACTTATGTTCTAACCAATTTTACCAATTATAGATTATCGGCAGGAATCCCAAGTTCTTTGACGAAGTGAAACAGTGCCAGCCAGATTTCAAAATCTGTGAGTGGACTCTTTTTCTTTTCAAGTTGTTATTTACTTATTTATTTTGACGCGAGATTTACTTTTAAGTGTTTTAGGGCGTTAGGCAAGATGATTTATAGTTATTTCATAAATGAAAAAGGTTTTGAAAAATTTGAGATAAAGAGCATGAGTTTTCATGATTTTGGAGGCATAGGGGAAAAACCCACCTCAGTATGTAACTTGACTCAAATATAGAATTGACGGATACAGATATCGTGTGCACATAAAGTTCATGACTAGGATTGATTGATGCCCTTAGATCCCAGATTTTGAGTATGAAGGGTAGCATAGATCCGCACCCCGACTCCAGATTTGTGGATTGGGGGACGACGATATGTAACGCCCATATGCGCCAGATATTCACATACAAATATTTAGATATATATTTTTTAGATACAGATTTGTCAGAAACAGATTTTCAAAAACGGACTTCCAGAAATAGATTTTTCAGAAAATATGAGTTTTATAAAAGAGTTTTCAGAAAATATTTTCAGAAAGAATTGAGTTTTAAGATAAGAAATGGATTTCAGAAAATATTATTTTCCAGGAGGATTTCAGTTTTCAGAAACATAAATTTTCAAAAAGAATTAGTTTTCGTTTTAAACTGTCCACTCACTAAGTCGTTCAAATGATCTAACCCCCCCACTTCTAGTTTTTATTTTTTGCAGGATTACCCAGAGGACGAGCTCGAAAGGATGGATACTGATGGCAATCACTAGAGGGTCTGAGTCCACCAGATCAAGTCAGAGACATAATCAGTCACAGTTCAAGAAAAGTCATGTATCATACATTTTATATAAGTTGAAATTGTGTCTGTTACAAGTCAAGTGTTCATGATAGAGTTACCTAGTGTGATGTTTTGTATACATGATTATGAGTATTTGAGTTGCATTTCATTTTGTTAAGTTGGACAAGGGTCCCATGTATGAGTTTGTTTTCGAGTTAATATCAGTAGTGACGATCACAATCAGATAGTCAGAGGCTCAGGGGAATAGGTCGGCCTATTCCCTGCTGGTAGCATCTCCTGAAGGGGGATTTTACAGTCACTAAGGTCACAAATGTGACTGAGGCACACCCATGACTAAATTATTAGTAATCCAACTAATAGTCACATTGTGAATGTGGGTAAAAAATATGACTATGACTGAATTCTTTATGAATAAAGTAAAATATTATTATGACGTGCTTAATATGACTAAAGGTCGGTGTAGGAACAAAACAAGGTTTACTGCTATGCCTATGACGTCGGCGACCACCACATTATTGGGCTTACAACCCGTAGAGAGTACAGATAGTCCCGCGAGGAGACTAATCGGAGAATAATAGACTCACCACCTGGTATGAAATACTCGGAATGATTTAAAGTCGCACTACACTCCTCACAAGGTCAAAACTTAAACCTGTTTGGGTTCAGAATGGTCCCTTACTGATGCAGTATAATATTTACGCACAAATGAGGTATCTCGATGTCTTATAATACAAGATCACTCAATATAATTCATAAAGCATACAAGACGCAAACATGAATTATAAAAATAATAAATAAAATAAATGCCTACAAGTTATTGTATGAGTAAAACGAGGTTTACCGTTATGCCTATGACATCGGTGACCACTACACTATTAGGCTCGCAACCCGTAGAGAGTATGGATAGTCTTGCAGGGGACTAACCGGTGAATAAGAGAGTCATCATCCGGTGTGAGACACCGGGAATGATTTAAGACCACACTACACCTCTCGCAAGGTCCGACCTTAAACCTCGTTTGGGTTCGGAATGGTCTCTTACTGATACCAATATAATATCTACGCTTGAAGGAGGAATCTGATAAGTGCATGAAAATGTAATTTGAACATCACTAATTCGGTTTGATTATCATGTGTTTAATCTTAATTATAGTTTATTTTATGTTTTGTTATTATAAAGCAATGAAACATGGATATTGGAGCAATTACGCATGTTTCGGGACCAACAGACACATCGAAAGTACGCAGGAAAAGAACAGAGACGCATGAATCATTATCCTGCAAGCTACGGCCACGCGTCACGACGCGTAATGGCTAAGCGTCGTGACACAAATATGTTTTCCAAGGTTTTTGCTTAGTTCATTTTTTACGCAAATAACGACTCTGGGACTTCTCTATATAAACCCAAGTTCGTCCAAAACCCTAGGGGAGAGAAGAAACAGAAAGAAAAATGGAGAAAACACATAAAAATAGATTAAAACATATTTGAGAGAGAAGAACGAAGAAACTTCACGCCGGACAGGATGCTGCTGCGATCTCTTCAGGCTATATCTCTTTCTTCTTCGCAGAACTAATCTCCTAGGCAAAGCTAATGATGAACTCTTGTAATTGATTTTTTTATATTCATGTTGTTGATTCTTGAATGATTTTTAACATTTAATACATTTGATATTTTATTATTCTTTATTATCTTTCGATTCATGAACCCAGAGATTGTGTTTTACCAACTTGCATATAAGAATAGTCATGCTTCTTCTATGTGTGATTGGGGAACCCAATTGTGACTTATAAAGTTATTTTATGAGTTGATCTTCTATTGCAGTATTTCCTGTGGGTATATTGTCAACATTAGATAGGTCATAACGATAACTTTGTGTGCTGTTAACATAGAGAAAGTAAATCATTGATTACCTTAGAATTTAATGTGTTTTGAATTGAATATCTTCTGATTGTTGGTTTGGGATGTGGAACCTTCAAATGAGTTATAAAAGGAATAAATAACTAAATATAGGAAGTTGATACAATAGGGATTCCCGACGCTTTGCTTCTTCTCTCTATTGATAATTCGTGCATATTTTTCATAATATTTATTTTTCATCACCAATTCAATCTATTTATTTTGATTAAGTTATTGCTAATATTTTTGTTTAAGTAAATTAGTTCATTTTAACCATCTCTCTGAGGAATCGACACCCCAACTATAATGCGATAACCACAAGTACTTTTTGGGCGTAATCATATTTTGGCTTTGTTGCTGGGGAGACGGTCTACAAGCAAAAAGAGCAGGTTTGCTTGGTCAACAATAAAAACGGTAAATTCGTTCCACCTTTATTTATTTATTATTTTATTTCAGTTTTAATTTTAGTTTTGATTTTATTTATTTATTTATTTTTAGTTTTTTTCTTATTTCGCTTGTGTTTGAGTGCATGCCAAGACGTAGGGATAGGTTTAATAGATTTGTTAGGATTGAAGATGAAAACTCAGAATCAGAAAGTCTGTTTGATAATCTTTTTGCCATACCATCTACATATAGCACACACAGCATGAGCGAGTACGAGAGACCACCCATTAGGTCTCTTGAAGAGTACCTTCATCCCACTCGCACAGCTACACCATCGCGCATAATGTTTCCTCCTAATGCACCACATATAGATTTTAAACCTGGAATGATACAGTATCTCCCAACCTTTCACGGTTTGGAGAACGAGAATCCTTATGTGCACATTAGAGAGTTTGAAGAAGTTGTAGCAACTTTCCATGACCGGTTTGGCACTACAGACACAATTAGACTTAAGTTCTTCCCCTTTTCCCTTAAGGATATAGCTAAAAGTTAGTTGTATTCTTTGAGACCTCGGTCAATATGATCATGGGGCGAGATGACACATGTATTCTTTAATAAATATTTCTCATACCATAAGACGAATGCCTTGAAAAGACAGATCTCTACCTTCTCCCAGAGAGATCGTGAAACCCTTTATCAAACTTGGGAGAGGTTTAAAGAGATGTTAGCTAGTTGTCCTCACCACGGATATGAGAGTTGGCGCTTAGTGAGCTATTTTTATGACAGTCTAACCCCTAGAGAGTGCCAATTCGTGGAGACAATGTGCAATGGTGAGTTCATCCGAAATGACCCTGATGAGGCATTAGAGTACTTAAATGACCTAGCTGAGAAATCTCACACTTGGACTGGACTAAGGGTGGCAGTTTAGCCCGCGGCCCGGCCCGGCACGGTCGGCCCTGCCCGTGGTGGAAAAAGCCCGGGCCGGGCCTTAAAATGAAAGCCCGACTCGGGCCCGAGCGGGCCAAAATTAAAAAAAAAAAACATAAATATATATATTTTTAATATGTTTGTATCATTTTTATTTATTTTTAGCATTTAAATTGTTAATTTATCAATGAAACTTGTGATTTATTTATAAATTGTCTTTGTATATAGTGTAAATATATTTTATATTTATATATTTTAAATTTTTAAAATTTTTATTTTAAATTCGGGCGCAAAAAAAAAGCCCGGGCCCGCCCATTGCCACCCTTAGACTGGACCTAATGACATAGATGGCATTGACAGGACACACCCCACTGTAGACAACAGAACCTGGGCGACGCTGTTCTAGGCTCGCGGCCTAGTTGGGAAGTACGAAATAACATGGAGTCGCCACCCGGTGTGAACCGGGACAAAGATTCAAGGCCGCACTCACCCCTCGCAAGGGAAGACCTCAAACCGTTGGGTTCGGAATGGTCCCTTACTTATGTCACTTGTGATGATATAATTTTTGCAATGAACTAACCAAGTCTACTCAATAATCATGCTCAAGGGTACTTAGATCTAACATGCTTTCATCCAAATAATTCCACGCAACGTAACACAACGAGCATATTGAATCATTAAAGCAACATGTATAAATCATTATCCTAACACATCATAAACTAATAATATGCATAAGGAACAACCTAAATATGCTTTAACAAATAAATAACAACTAAATTATACCATGCTTTAAATAATAAACGAATAACCTAAAGACTATAACATGCTCAAATACAGATTTGGATGAGACGAGATATGTGTATCTTAAGTGGTACGTGGCATTGTATCCCGAGTGCAGACCATACTACCGTCCATTCGGAATCGGCTATGGAATTTATGTCCGGGTTTCCATCCAATATACCACAAAAGGGAACACATATCCCGCTCATGCAACAATCACATCATGCCTCAAACGACTCTCATGCAATTATATATCAAGATAAATAAACAAAAATAAAGAAGATAAGTAAAAAGGGTGCCCTCGGGTCTAACCTCTTTTGTCGTCTAAGAAAGGGCGTTACACGTCCGTTGGAAGGGAGATTGATCCGATGCTTTTCCGATTTGTCTACTCAATGTCTTTCCTCGCTGCTTTGATGCTCGGGCTGCTGTTTCAAGTCCGTTTCACTGCTGTTTCGCTGCTACGTTTCAGGTCACTGTCTTGGTGATTTAGTGGACTGTTTTGAGTGATTTTGAAGGCTAATGGAGCTGCGGTTTTGAGGGTTTTTTTGGGGGTGTTTATGCAGTTTTTTAGTGCAATTTTAGGGTGTTTTTGGGGCTGTTTTATGGGTTAAAATCGCTGCCAAAAACTGGGCAGAATGTGCAGTGAAGTGCGGCAGTTTTGGTGAGCAGTGAGGGGT
>SKCR01029465.1:0-70612 GCA_019454045.1 Zanthoxylum bungeanum | reverse complement strand
GTCTTCTTTGTGGCCTTGGAAGGGTTTTGTTCATACAAAATCAAATTCGCGGTGCTTGGGGTTCTATCTGTTGCGAGGGGTTTGCTTGGCCTTAAACGTCCAAGTGAGTTCCGCGTCATAAGTGATGGATGCAAACACTTTTGTAACAGGCTTTTTGAGTCCTGAATGAAAAAGTATGGAGTTACACATAGAGTTTCTACCTCCTATCACCCTCAGACAAATGGTCAAGTTGAACTAGAAAATAGGGAAATCAAACAAATTTTGGAAAAAACGGTCAACCCAAATCGCAAAGATTGGTCTTTTCGACTGACTGATTCACTTTGGGCATACCGAACAACTTTCAAAATATTTTTGGGAATGTCTCCCTATCATCTAGTTTATGGAAAACTTTATCATTTGCCTGTAGAACTTGAGCATAAGGTATATTGGGCTATTAAAGCATTCAAATCAAACATTGAAAATGCCAGTCAAGCAATTAACTGAGCTTGAAGAGTTAAGGAATGATTCATATGAGAATGCGAAAATTCTTAAAGCTAAAACTATTGCCTTTTATGATAGTTGAATTTCACGAAAAATATTTGAAATTGGTCAAAAAGTTTTGCTTTATGTAATGATATATAATTTGAAATTTGAATTGGAGCTTGTAATCTATAACAATGAATATGTTATTGATTTTTTATTTAATTTTAATTAAACGAATCGAATACGAATATTCGTTTATTAAAAGAATACAAATTTCGACAGGTCAAGGATCAGTATTTAAGGCTGAATTATCCATTCAAATCAGATAAAACTTGATATTTTTTAAGCGAATTCACAAACCAACCCCGTCCTAGTTGATCAATTTAAATTCTTTTTTATTCACCCCTAGGTCAAGTATGTACAATTTAATCTTCATAATCATTTAAAAAAAAAAAAAAAAACTTAGAATGTATAATCAAGGATTAGACACATAAAAAAGGCACATTAACTATAGTTAGTTTCTCCTACAAAAATATGTCCAAAGACATTTTCGGAGTTAGGTGAGAGAGCAGTTATTTCCTGTTATCTATACACATTAGATAATTAATTCTAATTCCATTCAAAGTAAAAACTTCATTTTTTACACATTATTTAAGGAATCTTCGAGAAAGAATAATTATCCTTTACTTAACCCAATTAAAAGAATGTGAAGTTCTTCACTTTAAAATGCATTGGTTTTTTTAATATAGAAATTAAGCTATCTTATCTCTAATAAAAAATAATAAATTAATCTATTTTATTCTTAATTAAAAGATTAGCCTACATAATATTAATGGTTTATTCTTTCATATTAGTGGTTCATTTTTTTTTCCCATCAATTTATTAATGGTACTATAATTTTAATATTATTGGCTTCATTCCATAAGTGGTACAAGTTGGCGACATGTTCGTTACCACTACTTCTAAGATATCTCTATTTCTTTTGTAAATTTATAAAATTATTCTAGATCAAATAATTTAGAACTGATCCCCGATTCGGAGAGAGTTGTTCAATTGAGTTGATTAAGGAAAAAATAATATTTTAAATTGTATGATTTTGATAGAAATTGCACTTTGAACTTTATCTTTGAAGGCGAATTTAATTTTGAATTTGTAAGTCAATCATTACTTTTCTGAATTAATTACTATAATTTGTTTGAAGTTATTTATTTGCAATCTAGATGATTAAGGGGAAAAAAACCATTTTTTATATTGCTTATTTGTTTGTTTTAATTTTTTTTAGGATGTATGATTTTGATAGAAATTGCATTATGAATTTTGACTTTTAAGGAATTTTATTTTGAATTTTAAAATTATTATTACTTCTCTTAAATAATTACTACAATTTGTTTAATTTTATTTGTTTACAATCTAGAATTCATAGAGTTTAACAAATTTATTCTAAAGCTTTGCAATTTACTTAATTCATTAATGACTATTTTACTATAATTATGATTTCTCCTAATCATTATTTATTTTCCTTTAAATACGGTATGTTAGCCTATTAGTAATCTCCCAAAATAATATTTTCCTCATTATTATTTGTTTTCTTTTAAAATATTTATGTTAGCCTCTATTTGAAATCTTATTTTATTTTCAAATTTATTTAAATCGTATTTATTATTTATTATTTTAAATTTATTCATATTGAGTAAATCAGAACATATATTATTCGGGAGTTCACCCAGATTTAAATTAACTAAAAATAAAATTTATTTATATCAGGGCATATATTATTATTCAGAAGAAATTACATTGACGAAAAGTAAATTAGAAGATAAAAACGACAGTAACATCATTTAAAGTATTTATTTCTTTATATATCATGTCAGCCTCTTTCTATTAAATGATCTATTCTTCCTACATATATTGATTTATTCAAAATGAGGAGGAAAAAAATAAAAATGAATTAAAAACATAAAAAAAAAAAAAAAAAAAAAAAAAGAGAGAGAAACCATGCCTTTTAGTTAATGTCAGTAGGAGAAAGATGTATACAAGAATCTTTAAAACCATAAAAGAAGGGCAATAATAGTCTAAACAACGGCTTAATACACAGAAAATCTACAATATAATGGAGGTATCACGTCATTCGTGTAACATTCCAATCAACTATTACCACGCGTGCTAAAATATTAAAAAACAACTAAGAAAATAGATTTTAAATCTTACATGTCATTTATTAATTGGTTGGTGATACCACGTCACTCATACCTCCGTTGCACCTGAAAATTATATTATGTGCCGGGTGTATATGTCATCTCTCTCACAGCAGGCGGGCCCCATAATTGTGTGGGGCCCACCTGCTGTGAGAGAGATGGCATATACATCCGGCACATGATATACCACCTCCCGTTGCACCAAAGAATTACTCATTAATATGAGGAAACGAGATGCAATCTTTTTTTTAATATAATCAAACAAAACAAAAACATTGTGAAAAATACACACATAATGTAGTCTTGAAGGAAAAATTATAGACCTCATTTATATTTATTTTTGAAATAATTTCTTATGTGAAACGGAAAATAAGTATCAAATTAAGAAAATTTAAAAAAAACCTTAAAGATTTAACTCAATTGTTCAACCTTGTAAAGTGCGGGCCCAAACTAGTTAATGATAAAATTAATAGTAAGATTAAGAATGATAGAATTTTTTATTTTTTTATTTAATAATTTACTTTTAAGGTTTTTTTTTTTATATATATATTTATTCAAAAATAGGGAATCTAAGTCAACATGAGTGCAAGTTTTTCAATAAGGAAGTATATGTTTGTTATATTTTCATTAATACATTGTACTATTGTTTATTAATGTAGTAATATTAAATTACCGTCGTCTTTTATATGATATCACATTTGTTTTATTTCATGGTTTTTTTTTTTTTCAATTTAAGTTATTATTCTAGAAACGACTTCAATATTATATAATAAAGTTTAATTAATAATATACAAATTACAAAAGGGCATACTCGAAGTTTCTGTGAAATTCAGGCCTAATGTATTATGCAATTAATTAATGAATATAAAAACATTGAGGTGTCAAAGTTGAGGTTCTATCGTGGCAGAATAATAATTACAATTAAAATTGACCAAGTTAAAACTAATTGCCTTAAAAATTCTCAAGGAATTGAAGAACATGACGATAATTATTGACATGCATATTGAGTAAAATAATCAACGACAGTGAAGTGTGGGTTTTGATTTTAATTCTAAAGATATTTCGTCATCGAATTATTTATTTAAAGTTATTTTGTTTTATAATGACATTATTTGATTTTAATCATCTGTTGATGGTGTTTTTAAGCACTATGATATTTAAGCAGTACGACATGGGTAAAAGGGTAAATCCCTTCTTGATCGAGACCATTAAATACCGACCCGACCACATGAGTGAGGGGCCGAGCACTTTACGATCGTAAAACCGAAGCACTTTGGTTCAGATGACCGGGCATTATCAGATCGACAGCAGCATTCTCAGTTCAAATGACTATCATGACCGACCTCATGATGACCGACCAGATAGCGAGATATGTTCCAGAGATGAGTTATCCTATTCTTATGGGATAATGTGATAAGTTATCCTATTCTTATGGGGTAAGGGGATAAGTTATCCTATTCTTATGGGATAAAGGGATAAGTTATCTTGTTCTTATGGGGTAAGGAGATATAGTTATCCTATTCTAATAGGGTATGAGGAAGTGAATATAGTTTTTGACTAGAAATCCTTATGGGAAAGGGAAATTGTTTCAACTAGGAAGTTCTTGTACAAATAGGAATATGATTTCTACACTATTATAAATAGAAGAGTAGAGTATGAGAATTATGACCATCAAACTTGTAAAAAACAGAAGCAGAGCCGAGAAGCGTGTTTGAGTAATAAAAGTATCATCCTTTTTTTGCCCGTGGACGTAGGTCGGACCAAGATCCGCCGAACCACGTTAAATCTCTTTGTCGATTGGCGTATTTATCTGTCTTTTGCTAAGTTTGCTTTTGGTCCCCCATAACCAAACAAATTCACTATTGAGGGAGGATTGTCTCGGGAGTAATATTCTCATATTGCCCTGAGACCAAAATCCGCCGTCAACAGTTGGCGCCGTCTGTGGGGAATGTTACAAAAAGCAGCTCGCATGGTAAGACTATGGCAGAAGATGGAAATCACCGGTCGTCAGAGAGTTCAACAGCAGATTGGATGGAGAAGATGGAGGAAAATAAACGAAGGGAAAGATAGGGAGGAAATCAAATCCTTCTAAAATCCATGATGGACAAACTGGAGAGTATAGAAGAGACGAATAATGAGGGGCTTGAAGCCGGAGCCAGTCGGAGAAGAGGTGAAAAAACGGAAGGCAACGGATCCCAAAAATGTGAGTAAGACCTATTCTGTTTTAGGCTGACATTTGATTATGCTTGTTTGTTATGGCCTATACAATGGTTTTGATGTCTTCTTTCCGGCTCGGGTCTGCTCTTGTACCGCCGAGACCGATGTCTCTTTCCGGCTCGGGTCTGCTCTTGTACTGCCGAGACCGATGTCTCTTTCCGGCTCGGGTCTGCTCTTGTACCGCCGAGACCGATGTCTCTTTCCGGCTCGGGTCTGCTCTTGTACCGCCGAGACCGATGTCTCTTTCCGGTCGGGTCTGCTCTTGTACCGCCGAGATCGATGTTTCTTTCCGGCTCGGGTCTGGTCTTGTACCGCCGAGACCGATGTTTCTTTCCGGCTCGGGTCTGCTCTTGTACCGCCGAGATCGATGTTTCTTTCCGGCTCGGTTCTGCTCTTGTACCGCCGAGACCGATGTCTCTTTCCGGCTCGGGTCTGCTCTTGTACCGCTGAGACCGATGTTTATTCGGCTCGGGGCTGGATTTCGTTCCGCCGAGGCCACTTGTTTATTCGGCTCGGGGCTGGACTTCGTTCCGCCGAGGCCACTTGTTTATTCGGCTCGGGGCTGGATTTCGTTTCGCCGAGGCCGCTTGGTTATTCAACTCGAGGCTGGATTTTGTTCCGCCGATGCCTTATGGTTTATTCAGCTCGGGGTCGGGTTACGTCCCACCAAGTCGGCTTCTTTGGACTGTGGATGTAACATTCCCCCAGAGCCAAGTCTTTCTTTTAGCTCGGGGTCGGGTTACGTCCCACCGAGTCGGCTTCTTTGGACTGGGGATGTAACATTCCCCCAGAGCCAAGTCTTTCTTTTAGCTCGGGGTCGGGTTACGTCCCACCGAGTCGGCTTCTTTGGACTGGGGATGTACATTCCCCCAGAGCCAAGTCTTTCTCAGCTCGGGGTCGGGTTACGTCCCACCGAGTCGGTTTCTTTGGACTGGGGATGTAACATTCCCCCAGAGCCAAGTGTTTCTTTCAGCTCGAGGTCGGGTTACGTCCCACCGAGTCGGCTTCTTTGGACTGGGGATGTAACATTCCCCCAGAGCCAAGTCTTTCTCAGCTCGGGGTCGGGTTACGTCCCACCGAGTCGGCTTCTTTGGACTGGGGATGTAACATTCCCCCATAGCCAAATCTTTCTCAGCTCGGGGTCGGGTTACGTCCCACCGAGTCGGCTTCTTTGGACTGGGGATGTAACATTCCCCCAGAGCCGTCTTTCTTTTAGCTCGGGGTCGGGTTACGTCCCACCGAGTCGGCTTCTTAGGACTGGAGATGTAATATTCCCCCAGAGCCAAGTCTTTCTTCTCAGCTCGGGGTCGGGTTACATCCCACCGAGTCGATCGTCATCAGTATAAGGGCAAAACATTTTCTCCACGGGTAGATATCGGGATCCTCGTTGACTGAGCACATGAAGGTGGCAGGAATGACCAGATTTGCAGCCAATGCGTTTTTCTCTGTGATTTCTGGAGCGACCACCAGCAAGGCGATCGGCACACCATCTTTTTTTATAGTTCCCGGCATCAACTCGCAAACTCGTTGTTACCGAGAACTAGGGGATAGATGTTGATGGTGTTTTTAAGCACTATGATATTTAAGCAGTACGGCATGGGTAAAAGGGTAAATCCCTTCTTGATCGAGACCATTAAATACCGACCCGACCATATGAGTGAGGGGCCGAGCACTTTACGATCGGTAAACCGAGCACTTGGGTTCAGATGATCGGGCATTATCAGATCGACAGCAGCATTCTCAGTTCAAATGACTATCATGACCGACCTCATGATGACCGACCAGATAGCGAGATATGTTCCAGAGATGAGTTATCCTATTCTTATGGGATAATGGGATAAGTTATCCTATTCTTATGGGGTAAGGGGATAAATTATCCTATTCTTATGGGATAAAGGGATAAGTTATCTTGTTCTTATGGGGTAAGGAGATAAGTTATCCTATTCTAATAGGGTATGGGGAAGTGAATATAGTTTTTGACTAGAAATCCTTATGGGAAATGGAAATTGTTTCAACTAGGAAGTTCTTTTACAAATATGAATATGATTTCTACACTATTATAAATAGAAGAGTAGAGTATGAGAATTATGACCATCAAACTTGTAAAAAACAGAAGCAGAGCCGAGAAGCGTGTTTGAGTAATAAAAGTATCATCCTTTTTTTGCCCGTGGACGTAGGTCGGACCAAGATCCGCCGAACCACGTTAAATCTCTTTGTCGATTGGCGTATTTATCCGTCTTTTGCTAAGTTTGCTTTTGGTCCCCCATAACCAAACAAATTCACTATTGAGGGAGGATTGTTCGGGGAGTAATATTCTCATATTGCCCTGAGACCAAAATCCGCCGTCAACACATCTAATTTTTAATTTATCCCAAGTATCATTATTTAAAAATAAAATTATGTGACAAATTTTAAAAAAGTGAAAAAGACAATTGGATCACAATGTTTAGGGAAATATATATAAAATTTCCTAATATTTTTATAAAAAAAATACATTAAGTCCATATTTTTAATAGATTTGGTTCGTTTTCATATGAAAAATATTAAATTGTATCTTTTCAATCTAAAATAATAAAATTTAATAACGAATATGATTAATTTTATGTTATTTTATATAAACATTAAAGGACCTAAGGGTCCTATTTTCTTTAAAAAAAAATAAAAACTTCGTGACAATTTCTCTAAATCAGAAATGTTACTATCATTTCCCCTAATTTCAAAGAATAATAAGATGCAACAAACACGAGTCAATTGTGTCAACCACTTTGAAAACTCGAAAACACGTTAATTTGAAGATTGATTTTTTTTTTAATTAATTATTTTCATTTTTCGAAAGCTATTATTGTTGAAATAACTTTGATTTGCATGTGTCTGCTGTTATTAATAAATTAAAATAATTTCAACCCTTACCCAGCACAGCATTTATTTACGAGTTATGTGGGTCAGGACCAAAATTCACTAAAACTTACAACAGCCATTCATGTTATTATCTTATCTCTTCTAGTAGTCTTGACCGAGGGTGGCAATGGATTGGCCCAGAACAGATTCATGTTTTATCCAGATTATATTATGTCGAGTTTGGATCCCATAGGAATTAGGCATGGTTTTTTGAAAATAATATATTTTTATTTTTAAATGAAAATAATATATTTTTTTATGTTTTTATTTTTTAAAATGAAAAAAAATTAAGAATGTCTATGTTTGTAGAGTATTTTTAGATTGTACTTTAAATTTTAGTTATAAATATTTATATTTAAAATTAAAAATTAATTTATATATTAAAAAAAACTTTTATATATAAAAAAAAAGACTTATGTCGGGCTCGGGCTTTTTTCCTAAGCCTGGCCTGGGCTCGGAAATTAAAATTTTGTCCTTGGGTCGGGCTAAACCCTGCTGGGCCAAACAGGCTTCGGGCTTTTCTGCCACCCCTAATCTTAACAAGGGGTGGCCCGAAGTTTAGAAGGATCTCGACAAATTTTTGAAATATGGGATTTTATTGATAAAAAAAAAATATATTTTTTTGCTTTTTTTTTTTTTTTTTATTGTAATGGTTATTAAATTTTCTAGATTAAGCCTAATGTTATTTTTAATAATTTCTTCAAAAAGTGACTCATGTATTGGTATAAAATCATAATCAATATATCTAAAAAAAATTGATTTTTAATTAATTTGGGCCAACCAAATCCTGAGTTCCCAACTCACATCTTGTGTGGGCTAACCTCAGAGCCGACCCTAGTCTTAGACATACTAGAAGTCAGCGCCAAAAGAAAAAAAATCAGGGGAAATAATATTGGGGTTGGTGCTCTGAGTGTCAATTCGTATCGTATGTATGACCGATTCATGAATACGAATAATCATTTTTTTTCAATAATATTACTTATTTATGGTAGCACATCTTGTCTTTTATGTACATATTCGATCTAATTTAAATTAGATTGAAATTAAATAAGTTTTAGTAATGTATATATTAGACAAAAATCTGAGAACATATATAATGATGTACAATTACAATAAGATTTGTAATTGATATTGGGAAGTGTCATTACTAGAGGTATATCCTCAAATAAAATTCATGATCAAGATTTATTGACATGGGTCGGTTACTAAAATCCATTGAGACAAGTACATGTCGTATATCGAAACTTGGTCCAATGGTTGATCACAATAGATGTATGAGTGATTCTCTACACTTTGACAACAGTCACGTCACTGGTCTTTCTAGACCAGACCTCTGTCTGTTCGTTGAATGTGGACCGATACCCATGATATCTCTGTTATGTATCCAGAGAGGATCTGTCAGTCCTGTGTGCGAGATTTAGGTATCCACTTCGTGATCCTTTAAATCATTGGCCAATGTGTACTGCAGAAATTAGTTCAAAGTATTTATCTAGAGAATCACAAATATGCTGCGATATACATTTATGAATTGTACTTAGCGGATGTTTGGACGTTCTCATCTATGTTTTCAGTATAATTCAGATGACCTATGATAGAGGGACTATACGATATGCATCCACTTATATGGTTCAACACGGTTATATATGATCGTCATAATTTGTGAGTGGGCAAATTATAGACACAAAATGTGTCCCGTGACAGATATACCTGAACCTAGAGTCCCACAGTCCCACTAATAAAGTACACCCATGCCAACCATATAGCACTAGAGCAATTTATTATGAATAATATGGATTATCCGTAACGTTACATATGCCAAGATATTTTTATAACTAATGTGTATTTGTATACGATGCATGATTTGATTAGATAAATATTAGGTCCAATTATTTTTTGACATTTGTCAAATAAATATTTAATTAATTTAATTATTATTTATTAATTTATTAATATGAAATATTCTTGGAATATTCCAAACTCACTTTGGAAGCTTTATTCTTGGCAAAATTTATGCAATACATTTGTGTTATGTTTTGGCATAATTTTGGCCAAGATTTATATAAGTGTCAAATGTCCAAAATGCGCTCCCTAGTGTGAATACTCAAATTTTGGCCAAGCCTCCATTTGGCTAGGGTTTGGAAAATTTTCAATGCTTGTAATTTTCAAGATAGAGCATAAAATTACGGTTTTTGATTTGGTTTGATCATGCATCAAATTGGAAACATGGATGTATTATTAGGAGCTATAACAAAGGCTTGTACGAAAATTACGGTAATTTCTTTTATCATTTATCTTGTAAATTGTTTACAAATAGTTCCTAATTAGATATATTAGATCGATGCTTGTTTGATGAATCAGGATGATATAACCAAAATTTGGAAGGCTAGATTTGCATGTGTAAAGCTAATTAGGCTAATTAGTGTAATTAGGTCTCATTAGGGTGTCAGACACCAAATTGTCATTCAGAGTTGCTTGAGCACTCATTGGTGACCTAAAATTATTTCTTGAGTTGCTTTATGGCGGTGCATTCTCTATTGGTGATTATGGATTTAGATTTGCATGAATTTTGAATTAATTAGGGTATTAATGTGATTAATTATGTAATTATTCAAAAGTGTTGATTTGGTGAAAATGAAGTGTTGTGGATGAAATTGGATGTGTGCGTAGGAAAAATTCCTGAAATTTTCGGAATTGTTCCGGAAGTGTTTTGGGAATTTCTCATAAAAACTATATTAAGGGCAAAATCATAATTTAGTGAAATTATGGGTTTTTGGTCATTACTACATTACTCTGAGTACTGTAGCAGTGTGTATTGTGTGCATGAATATTCTCGTAATTTTTGAAATTGTTTCGGGAATTTTCCACACTAGGGACAAAATGATAATTTGTTAAAATGACCACATTTAGTCACTACTATAGTACTTAGGTTCCTGTAGCAGTTGACTAATATGGTATCGTGCATGATTCGGTTGTCCGGTTATCTCGATCAATCGGTTCAGTGATCCGATAAGCGGTTAATTTCATCCGTGTTTCTACAGTTTTTACCCCGACAAATGAAAATACACAGTTCATGAGAATTAAAAAAAAAAAAAAATTACATAAAGACTATTTTTGAAAGCGTATTAATAATAAAGTGCGTTTTGATTTTAGTTAGTCTATGCACCCCAAATATATTCGGTTTACACCTCCTTTATGTGGAAAATTTTTACACAATTCAACTTCTTAAAATTACTGTCATTAATTATGAGTCTTAATTTTGCCGTACGGCATATAATCTTGAGGGACAAGACAATTATGAAAAACGAGTACAGATTAAGGACACACGTAATTAATTAAAGGATCATGCTAACGAGTATTCTAATGATATTTATTAAGGATCTATTTTAGAAAAAATTTCACATCATTTTTATGGGAAATATAAAAATTATCAAAACATTAATTACTTTTCATTTTTCCTATAAAAATTTTCCTAAAATTGATCCTTAAGGATACTCGTTAACATTTCCCTTAATTAAATTAAAGATGAGGTTTTCTATGTTCTAAAACTTATTTTAAAGTTTAAACACTCTAATTTAAATGAATTTTTTTTTATTACAAGAATATCCATAATGTGATTTACTATTAAGGATAATCTATTTAAAATAATATAACATAATTAATTTGCGCACTCATCAAACACACTTATTCAACAGAAAATTCTCTTAATTTAAACCCTAAACTTTTATTCCCACATAATAATTATAAGAAGTCACTATGCATATTTTGAACGCTTAATAGAAGACATATTTCCCCTTAGATTATCTGCAATTAAAAAAAAGAACAAAATCTCCTCAAATCCATAAGCATATTAAGCAAGCAGAAACATTTTGAGGGCAAAGTTGAGAGAAGAATGAGCAAGCAAGCTCAAGCCAAATCTTCTCCACTATTACAGACAACATGAAAGATTATTCAGCACCACAATATCCAGAAAATATGGATCCTCATCAAATTGCACATATATGACACCTTCTAAAGTCAATGGGACTCGTTAGAGCATGGAGCCTGGTTACCTAACGAGGATTAAGATTCATGATTTATATATATTATTTGGGGAAAATCAAGCATCTAGTGAAATGATACATGGTTGGATGAAGATGGCTCCAAGACCTCCTATCAGAACCAATCTTCAAGACCTATCGTCAGAGTTTGTCAACAGAGCCTGCCATCACCAGGGTTTGAAGTCAGGACCTCCATCAGAGTCTGAATTCAGGGTTCACCAGTCGGAAGTCAATACCAGACTTGACTCCCACGAAGACAAGCATAGGTCACGCAAGGAATAATTCTGAAATATCAGCTCTTTGATGACACAAATCTTCTAAACAAGAAATCAGACAACCAATTAATTACTTTTCATTTCTTTAAGTTGGACAATAGCCCAAAATAGGGAAGGTCCGAGATCTAGAGAGTGAGCCAGTTATTGGGAACCGTGAATGGAATGTAACCACTGCCGGTATATTTTTCTTATAACAAAGTATTATAAATAGTACGAGAATCCCTAAATCAATGGATCGACCTTTTGATAATCAAGAAATAAGAGAGCATTTTTTACCAATTCATGTATTATTCTTTTGATTCTATTATTTGTAGAGTTTATTGCATAAAAAATTGGCGCCGTCTATGAGAAGCTCTGAGACGAAAAGCTATGGCAATCAGGAACGAGATGATGAAGCAAATAGAGGATCAGATGCAAGCCATGAGAAACAGTTCCGAGATTAGCTACAAGTCATACAATAAGAGAACCAGAAGCTTAAAGCCTAGATTTAGGGAGTTTAAGGACAAAGGGAAATATGAGGAAGGAACCGCTAGAGAGGACCTCTGCGAGGAGAGGTGGCCGGAGGAGAACCATGATGAAAGACCTTGAGGAAAGAGCTTCATCAAGATTGATGATGCAGATTTCGATGCAGAGGTTTCCAGGAATCAGCGCTGGACGTGGAGAGAGTTGGAGCATAAAGAGAAAGTCAAAGGCCTAGATGTGAGTCATAATAAAAAAGATATCCGCTACAAGGAAGAATGTGTCGACGAAATATTGGTGGTGGCGATAGCGAAGATGATCGAGGGTATTCGAGTGCAGACCTCGACAGATCTGGCTGACCTAACAATCAGGGGGATGTCATCCTCACCAATCCAGGTGTAGATCAATGAATAATTGAAACCCTGAGACTTCACTCTACCCAGCTTCGATAATACAGTAGGAAGTCAGACCTAGTTACTCACCTGATTCAGTTTCGACAGAGGCTCATGCTGGAAACCACCAACGAGGCTCTGATGTGCAAAATACTCTCACTGGCATTGCTCTCTCTTGGTTCCTGTAATTGCGAGAGAGGTCCATATGAAGCTTTAAAGATCTAGGGTGAAGATTCATTGAGCAATACCATGGCAACCATCCCACTGAAGTTACCATGGCTGACCTACAAATGGAGCATAAATATAATGAGCCTCACAGACGCTACCTATAGAGGTTCGTTGACAAGATGAACACAGTCGACAACCTAGATTCAAAGTTAGCAGCAACCTTCTTCGTCAGAGAGTTGATTAATGGGTCCTACATTCATGAGGAGTTCCTGAAGGTACCTCATTTAGACATATCGGAAGTACGAACCAGAGTAGAAGGCCTGCTGAAGGTCATGGAGAATAGAACAAATATGTCTCAAGCCACTATGATCATAGTGGTAGATCAAGGTCACAGTAGCCGAACTAGGAGCGAGCAGAGCCAGGACTCGAGGAAGAGGAAGTCACAATGATACATGAATAAAGCTAGAACCTCAGGAGGTACTAAGGGAATGGAAATGTACGAGTTAAAACCTAAAAGGCCAAGGTGGAAGATGGCTAGGTATTATATGAGTTCACCCTACTATATCAGCAAATCTTCCATAAAGTGAAGAATCAAGGCATGTTGAGGGAGCCCCAGCCGATAAGAGTGCCAGTAGAATACCAGGACAAGGACTATATTGTGAGTTTCATAGGAATATGGGACACATCACTGCCAGATGCAAAACAACTACACCGGCAGCTGAAAGCAATTATAAAAAAAGGGTAAGCTACTGGAATATCTAAAAGAAAGAGCCAGCTGGAAGTCAGGGCTCTGCCTTGGGAAGTCAACTACTACTAAGCACCAAGACCAGAGAAATGATGAACACTAAAAAGTGTTATTTATTAAAAGGAAAATTAATTATTTTACACTTGTAGTTTCATTAATCTCTTTAATTTTGCACATTTGTGAAATAATAATTAAATTTATATTTTATATATTTTCATTGTGATTTTTATTTCTTATATAGGTTGAATAATCATCTGTATGCATAACTAGAAAAATGAACGTAACATTTAGATTTTGGAGGCACGAAACTTGAAAAGGCGTTCTAACAGTGTACAATTTCAGAAATTCTAACTTTGCGTATTTTTCATATTTTGGACATAAATTTTTTACTCAAATATCGGATTGAGGAGATTCTAGTTCCAGATGAAAGAAGACTCAAATATCTACAACTGTGCTCTTCACAATATTTTCTAGTTCTGAGGTTTTCAAGGTCGAATTAGTGACGAATCCAATGTGTGTTGCATGTAATTTTAATTATTAAAAAATAAAAAATAATAAAAATTGAAATGTCACAATCCACCTTTAGGTGAATTGTGACAAATGTTTGCAAAATGATCAAAAAAATAAAAAAGTCAAAAAAGAAAAAGAAAAAAATAAATTAGTAAAAGTTTATTGTTTGTTTTTGATTTGAAAGGTTGTATCTAATAATTGAGAGATAAGTACTTCTACTATAAATAGAGGTGACCACCTCTCATTTTATTCATGCTTCTTTCATTTCTCTCTTGAAGAATTTGAAATTTGTGATAATAATATTAGAAAATTTTCTAGTTAGTCCATGAGACATGAATATGTAGATAAGATGAGTTGCTTATATATGAGATTTGATATTTTAATTATATCTCATCGTATAATTGATGAGTGGTAAATGTATCACTATTTCCCACTCATTTGACCTAATATTTTGTATAGTTTCTTGAGTTTTGTGAATATTTTGATGTGTTTTGTGTTATTTTGTAGATAAATAAAGTTTCAGGACATTCTGGAGGTGATTTGGGGCCAAAACAGTGAAAAATGACAACAAAGGGCAAAAATGTCATTTGGCGCGTCGTGATGCCTAACGTGCGCCGGCCTGTGCTAACTTACGCCGCTTCATACTAAAATGCGCCATGCCACGTGTCAAAATCTGAGAAGTCTGCTAACATGCGCCAGATGCTAACATGTGTCGTGCCACGTGTCAACATCAGAGGAGATCTGCTAACGTGCATCGTGCCACGTGTCATCATCCTATGGTGCCGACAATCGCCATCGCCACATGTCGCCAACGTGTCAGCCACGTAGGCGTCCACATCAGCAACATGCCAAGTCAATGTGCCACGTGTCAGACACGTCATCATCACCCAATCATTGTGTGCCACATGTCGTAATCCTATGGTGTCGACAATCCACATCGCCACGTCAGCATAATTATTGAGTTAATCATCCAAAATGCCACGTCAGCAGATAAGAATCCGAAGAAGCCTATCAGTGATTGACACATGGCAGCGTCGCGACGCAAGAGTAATTCACGCGTTGCGACGTGTGAGACTTATCGACCCCTATAAATTCAGCTCGAAATTTCAGTTTCAGATGTACATTCCTCTATGAATTCTCTGATGTAAATAAAGAGTTTGTATCTAGTTTTCTTTAAATTTCAGTTTTGTAATTAATTTTATTTACTTTCTTTACTTTTTCAGTTTTTACTATTCAGCTATGAGGAGGTAACTTCCCCCTGCTAAGGTGAAAGGTAAAACTTTTATTACTGCTATTTAGATTAATCTCCCTTAATTATAATATATTCACGATTAAAACTTAACTTAACAAGGATACCGCTATATTGGCGTTGGAATCAATTTATAAACTGGTTTTAACCTGACTAAGCATGGATACCGTCTGGTTGGTCGGTTGGTAAGTACCGCCTATATGACTGGTTTATAGACAAATAATGATATCGTCTTTATGGTCGGTTGGACTTAATTTGACTTAATCAGGTTACCGCATATATGGCTGGTTGGTAATATCACACAAGTTAATATATTATATTAAGGGAAATATCTAAAATAGTAGTGATAAAAGTAGATCCTCTAGCCCTAGCATTTTCTTTTATTGTAATTTTCTTTATTTATTTTCTAGCATTTTATTTTATGTCTTTTATTTTATCTAAGTTTTTACTAGTTGTAATTATGTGTCGTAGCTAAGCCCATTATATGGGGTTGTGATGAATTCCAATATCACCGGTTTATAAGAGGTTATTTTATAGTTTGGGTAATTTAAAGGTTTATTTATTAAGTCTTAAACTTAATGCGTCTTGTTAACTGGCCATTAATAAGATTGATCTGGTAAATCTAAAATAAACTTGACAAAGGAATTTTAGGTTTCAGCCTTAGACTTAATAGCTACGATCTTCTTTGATGATAGATAACCCTTTAATAGATTTCTTTACAGGATAGATATATACATGTCGGGCGGGGTTAGCCATAATTGGAACTTAATCTAATGAATCCAGGTAATTTGGTTGACATAGACATATGGTTCAATTGGGTTATACTGGGTATTTGCATCTGACCATCGACAAAGGCTTTTGCATAATTTCGTGTTCCGGGTTAGTAAACCGATATATTACACAAACGTAAAATAACCACTTCATCTTTAAAAAGATATTGGAAGAAATCACAACCCTTGATAGTTTTATAAATTTGAATTTTCCTCAACTTACTTTCGCGCAATTTTATTTACTTGTTTTTAAATTTAAAGTCATCACCCAGTCAATCAATCAATCTGTTAGATACTAGTAATCATTCGGCCTCATAAAAATTAATAGCTTAGGTTTTAAGTCCTCGTGGGATAGATACTTTTTATACTATTTGAACGATACGTGCACTTGCGTTATACGCGTGTGATTTCACACCGGTCAAGTTTTTGGCGCCGTTGCTGGTGACTTTTATCTTTCACTATTAATTTTGAGGTTAGATACCTTTACTTGTATATAATTTGCTATTTGCTTATTATTTGAGTTTTCTTGTGTTTCAGGTTCTCAGAAACTACATGAGACGAACCAGAAGCTTTGAACTCCGACCGCTTGACCCAGAAATTGAAAGAACCATCAGACAGTTGAGAAGAGAAAGACGAGAAGGCCAAGAAGTTTTAGTCAACATGGAACCTGAACCTTTGGAAGTTGCACCACAATACCCATTCGAGACAGAACCATTCCGGTGGTCGACAACTTCATTTCCTTTATTGTACTTCCTCCCTTACCAGCAAATGCATGTGACATCAAAACATGCATCCAGATGATTCAACAGTTAGTGCAGTTTGGGGGAATGCAACTGAAGATCCTAATACCCACATCAGCAACTTCATGGAAGTTTGCGGCACTTTCTGTTAGGGTTGGTGCTCAGAGCGCCAATCCGGACCGTATTTATGTCTGATTCATGAATACGAACATCCCCTAATTCCATAATATTACTTATTTATAGTTGCACCTCTTGTTTTATATACGTATTCGATCTGATTACGATTAGATTGAAAAAATGTTGTTTAGTGATATGTATATATTAGACAAAGGCCCGATAATATATAATGCAGTACACAGTTACAAAGGGAGTTTGTAATTGACATTGGGAAGTGTCACTGCTAAATGTATATTATCAAATTATTGTTCATAGTCAAGATTTACTAACACGGGTCGGTTAGTTAAATCCGTTGAGACCAGTACACGTCGTATATCGTGACTTGGTCCGATGGTTTATCCCAATGAGCCGTGAGTTTAGGGAGACTCGTATAGACGTGTAGGTGTTTATAGTGGATAAACACTGAATGACTCACCGAAGATTATTAATGGATGGTACACCAACGTCAATAAGAATCTTCACGGGTTGAGTAGCATAGTGGTCCTTCGACTTGAGATACCACTGTGGATGTATGAGACATCCTCCACACTTAGATGGCAGTCACGTCACCGATCTATTTAGATCAGACCTCCGCCTGTTCGTTGGGTGTGGACCGATCCTCAGGATATCCTGTGTGTATCAAGATAGGATCCGTCAGTTCTGTGTACAGAGCATAGGTAGTCCATATATTATTAGCAGTCTGTTAAATCTGTGGCCACAGTATACTTCGGAAGTAAGTTCCGATTGTTATTTAGAGATTGCTAATAGATACGTCGACGAGATAATGCCTATAGAGATTTGACGTTCACATCTATATCTCTGGGATTATCTGGATACCTGTGACGGAGGGATTATACGTATGCAATGACCTCGACCTGTATGATTCAGCTAGTTTATCCGTGATCGTCATAATCTACGGGTGGATAGATTATGGACACGAAATTGGATTTCGTGACGGATATACCTGAATCTAGAGAGTCTCAATAATGAAACATACTCGTAGAGCACTAGAGCAAACTTTATGAATAATGATGATTATTTATAAATCGTTTAATCGTTAAACGAAAAATACATGCGAACGGGCCGAACCGTCATTTCCTAATTAATGTGGATTTGTATTTAATATATGATATTATTAAATACACATTAATAAATAGTCAAATAAAGGTATTTGACATATATCATCAATATATGTATTTGAGATATTTAAATTAATATAATACATATATTTGATATATTTGCATTTAATTAATTATTTAATTATTTAATTGTTAAATGATTAATATAATTAAAATATAAATATATCACCAAATGATAAAGTTAGGAAATGATTATAAGTGTTAATGTTGACTTTAAAGTAAAGGAAATGGTAGTCAATTGAATTTGACTTCTTTGATATTTGTTTAAAATGTTTAAAATTGAAATATCATTTCTTTATTTTTTCTTCATAAATTCGGCCATGACCTTAAAATATAAGAGTTATATTTTTTGGTTGCCTTTGTTGACTTAATTAAATATCTAATAAAGTGTTATTAGGATATTTATGCAAGTTGACTAAATGTAAAGTGAAATGAAATGAAATTACAAAACTTGTATTTCCTTAGTGAATTTCTGCCAAGGCCATTATGATACAAGTATATATTGTTTTTTTCATTTCATTCTTCTTAACCTAATACACTTTAAAAGAAAACTCCATAATGGAAACCAAAGAAAGCTTGTGAGAAAGAAAGAAGAAACCAAAGAAAGCTTAGATTTTAGTAAGTTTCTCCAACTTACTATTAGAAAGAAAAATGTTCCTTAGGATCTAGGCTTTAACATATGATGTTCTTAGGTTATTTCTTTCTTTATTCTTTGTGTTTTTGGTGTTGGAAGTTTTGGTGAAAGTGTAAAGCATGTATGATGAAGGAAGATTGTGACTATTGTAGTTATAAGCTTTCTTTTAAGGTTTTGGAAACCATGTTGCTAATCTAGAGTTGTTGACCCACTCTTAAGTGAATATTTGATCTTGAGTTGTTTCATTGTGTTGAGACTTGGATTGGATGGAAGAAACATGATTGAAGTAATTGATTTAACCAATTTGGTCTAATTGAAGAAATTGAAAAATTAGGGTTCATGACCAATTCCAAATTTGGGGCTTTTCATATATGTTGTGTATTTGTATGTGTATATGATGCATATAAAGTTTCATGTTCATTGGATTACATCTCGATGTGTTTTGATGCATGAAATGACAAAGTGCACACTTTGGCACCAAAGTGGTGCATTCGGCCAAATGAAGAAAAATGGGGATTTATGTTAACCTTGGTGTTTTGATGTTTTGAACATGCTAAGTTCATCTTAGAAATGATTTAGAATCATTCAAAATTGATTTGATCAATTTCGGACTAAAATGGACTAAATATCAAGTGTGAGGGTAATTCGGTAAATTCACTTAAATATGATTTATTTGAATTTTATTTCATAATTTGATTATTGGATAATTAAATAAATATGTTTATTTAATAATCCGAGAAAAATTTTTGAAATCGGAAAATTTGATTTTCCACCGCTTCCGCTGCGTTACCGGATTATGCCCCTAAAACCCCTTCACTTTCAATTACAACCGATGAGCTGAAGAAGCAATGAGACTGCATGTTTTTCCATATTCCTTGAAATACAGAGCTAAAGTCTGGCTACATTCACTACCAGCTGGTTCCATTACAACTTGGAACATTCTAGCCACCAAATTCTTTGCAAAGTATTTTCCACAAACCAGAACAGCAAAACTGAGGAATGACATCACATCCTTTGTACAACATGACTCGGAAACTCTCTACGAAGCTTGGGAAAGATACAAAGATTTGCTCCGAAAATGTCCTCACCATGAGATTCCAAAATGGCTTCAAGTCCAAACCTTCTATAATGGACTTTCTGGACTGATGAGAACCACAATTGATGCTGCTGCTGGAGGAGCTTTGATGGCAAAAGGAGAAGATCAAGCCTGAGACCTAATCGAAGAAATGGCCAACAATAATTCCTTGTGGCCAACAGAAATGAGCATGATTCAACGAATTGCTGGAATTTATGAAGTTGGAGCCAACACAGCAGTTAATGCCAAGCTAGATCAGATATGTAAATTCATTGAGACTCTCGGTATGCAAGGCAATATTGGAGCGACAAGTTCACCATATGGAGGAGCACCAGAACCAAACCAACAAGAAGAGACAGTGAATTATGTCAACAATTTCAACAGACAGGGGAACAATCCATATTCCAACACCTACAACCCATGGTGGATGAATCATCCCAATTTTTCATGGAGCAACAATTCAGGGCAAAAGAACTATCCACCAACTGGATTCCAGCAACATAACAAAGGCCAGAAGTTTGAAAAAGAAATAGAAATGAAAGAATGAATTGAAGAAATGTTCAAAAAGCAACAAGCAGCATATGATGCTATTTTTCAAAGCCAATCTGCTTCCATCAAAGCATTGGAAAATAAAATTGGACAATTGGCCAATGTTCAAAGTTATAGACCGCCAGGAAATCTTCTCAGCAACACAGAACCAAATCCAAGGAACCGAGGGAAGGAGCAATGTCAAGCCATTACTTTGAAAAGTGGTACTGAGATCAACACAGATGTTGGAATCAAGGCAACCATTGAAGAAGTTCCAAAAGATGCAGTTTCACAGATGGAGGAAAAAAAAGCAAAGGAAAAAGATCAAATCACTCCACCTCCACCTTTTCCACAGCAACTTCAGAAAAAAAAAGCTGGACAAGAAATTTTTCGATTCCTGGAGGTGTTCAAAAAGCTGTATATCAATATTCCATTCACAGAAGCCTTGGAAAGAATGCCCAGCTATGTCAAATTCATGAAAGATATTCTTTCACGAAAATGAAGATGGGAGACTACAAGACAGTAGCATTAACGAAAGAATGCAGCGCTATCATCCAGAGGAAACTTCCCCCGAAATTGAAAGATCCAGGCAGTTTCACTGTTCCATGCACAATTGGAGAACATTATATCGGTAAGGCTTTATGTGACTTAGGTGCAAGTGTTAATTTGATGCCTTTTTATATTTACAGGAAACTGCAAATTGGAGAAGCAATGCCTACCTCAGTCTCTCTGCAACTTGCTGATAGAACACTCGCATTTCTAAGAGGTGTTGTTGAAGATGTGCTGGTCAAAGTCGAAAAACTCATTCTCCCAGCAGATTTCATTATCCTTGACATGGAATAAGACAACTATGTACCTATCATCCTTGGAAGACCATTCTTGGCGACATGACGAACTGTTATTGATGTACAAAAAGGAGAACTAACCATGAAAGTTCAAGACTAAGAAGTTATCTTTAATGTGTTCAAAGCCATGAAATTCCCGAGCGATGAAAAAGAAGAAGAATGTTTCAGAGTTGATATTGTTGATAGTATCGTTCATGATACTGAGCCAAATCCTACAGATACACTTGAAACTTGCATGACCAACATTACTGACAGCGAGCTAGATGCTGAAATCCTGGAATGTATCAACTACCTTGACAAACCATTCCGATTCAAATCAACACCACCAGTTGAAAGTCTGGAACTTGCAAAGAAAGATCAAATCAATCCCTCAATTGAAGAACCACCACAGCTGGAGCTGAAGTTACTGCCGAGCCATCTCAGGTATGCATTTCTTGGAAACTCTTCTGAATTACCTGTTATTACTTCTTCTTCTCTAACATTGCAGCATGAAGAAAAGTTGCTGAGAGTGTTATGAAAACACAAAAGAGCCATTGGTTAGACTATATAAGACATTCGAGGCATTAGTCCCTCATTTTACATGTACAAATTTTGATGAATGATGAGTACAAACCCACAGTGGAGCATCAACGGAGACTCAATCCAATCATGAAGGAAGTCGTGAAGAAAGAAATCATCAAATGGTTGGATGCTGACAACATTTACCCCATCTCAGACAGCACTTGGGTGAGTCCTATGTAGTGTGTACCAAAGAAAGGAGGAATAACTGTAGTCAAAAATTAAAAGAACGAGTTGATTCCAACAAGAACTGTGATTGGATGGAGAGCTTATATGGACTACCAGAAGCTAAACAAAGCAACAAGGAAAGACCATTTTCCGCTGCCATTCATTGATAAGATGCTGGACAGACTGGCAGGACATGAGTTCTATTGCTTTTTGGACGGATATTCGGGGTACAATCAGATTGCCATCGCACCAGAAGATCAGGAGAAAACCACATTTACATGTTCGTATGGTACTTTTGCTTTCCGCAGGATGCTATTTGGATTATGTAATGCCCCTGCCACATTTCAGCGTTGCATGATGGCCATTTTCTCAGATATGCTGGAACAAAGTATGAAGGTTTTTATGGATGATTTCTCTGTGTTTGGAGACTCTTTTGACCACTGCTTGCAAAATCTGGAATATGTGTTACAAAGGTGCGAAGATACCAACCTGGTACTCAACTAGGAGAAATGCCACTTCATGGTGCATTAAGGCATTGTTCTGGGACATCAGATCTCACAAAATGGAATCGAGGTAGACAAAGCAAAGATTGAAACAATTCAAAAATTACCTCCGCCAACATCAATCAAATGGATTCAGAGTTTTCTCGGACATGCATGTTTTTACAGGAGATTTATCAAAGACTTCTCAAAGATTGCTAAACCTATGTGTAATCTTCTGGAGAATGATGTGCCTTTCAAATTCACCAAAGAATGCCATGAAGCTTTTGAGATCCTAAAACAGAAGCTAGTTTCTGCTCCCATTATTGTAGCACTAGACTGGAACCTTCCATTTGAGGTAATGTGTGACGCTAGTGATTTTACTATAGGTGCAGTTTTGGGACAACACAAAGCAAAGATTTTCCACACCATTAACTACTCCAGCAGAACTTTGAATGAAGCTCAACTCAACTACACAACCACTGAAAAGGAGTTGCTCGTAGTTGTGTATGCTTTTGACAAATTCTGCTCCTATCTGCTGGGTCCCAAAGTGGTGGTGTACACAGATCATTCAGCAATCAAATACTTGATCATGAAGAAAGATGCCAAACCCAGATTGATCCATTGGATACTTCTTCTGCAAGAATTTGACGTGGAGATCAAAGACATGAAAGGAACAGAAAACCAGGTGGCAGATCACTTGTCGAGGCTTGAGAATGGAAAAATAGCTGGCAAAAAACTGATAATCAAAGAAACTTTTCCAGATGAACAGCTATTTGCCATGAAACAACATGATGCTCCTTGGTATGCTGACTATGTCAATTACATAGTCTCGGGAAAATGGTCATTGGAATGGACAACCTCAGCAACGAAAAAAATTCTTCAAAGAAGTCAAGCACTATGTTTGGGATGAGCTGTACCTGTTCAAACGTTGTGCTGATCAATTATTGAGACGGGGTGTTCCACATGAGGAGGTCAACAATGTTCTTCAACATTGTCATTCATCACCATATGATGGACACTTCAGCGGAAACAAAACTGTAGCCAAAGTCCTACAATAAGGTTTGTTCTGGCTCACTCTTTTTAAAGATGCTACTTGTTTTCTCTTCAATGTGACAGGTGCCAAAGAACGGGGAATATTTCAAAGAGAAATGAAGGACCACTGCAAAACATTCTGGAAGTGGAGATATTCGATGTGTGGGGTATTGATTTTATGGGACCCTTTGTGCCATCATTCGGAAACCTGTACATATTGGTTGCTGTAGACTATGTCTCCAAATGGGTTGAAGCAATCGCATTGCCATCAAACGATTCAAAAGTTGTGATCAAATTCTTTAAAAAGAATATTTTCACTCGCTTCGGAACACCTCGGGCTATTATCAGTGATGTTGGCACACATTTCTGCAACAAATATTAAATGCGCTCCTATCCAAATATGGAGTTACTCATAAAGTTACCAATGCCTACCATCCTCAGTCAAATGGACAGGTTGAAGTTTCAAACAGGGAGATCAAAAAAATCTTGGAAAGAACCGTCAGATCAACAAGGAGGGACTGGTCTACAAAACTGGATGACGCATTATGGGCCTATCAAACAGCTTAAAAGACACCCATTGGTATGTCCACATATCATATGATGTTTGGGAAAGCATGCCATCTTCCAGTTGAGCTTGAACACAAGGCGTACTGGGCACTGAAGAAGTTGAATCTTGATCCACAAGTTGTAGTACAGAAACGACTTCACCAACTCAATGAATTGGAGGAGTTTCGTCTAGAACCTTATGAGAATGACAGATTATACAAAGAAAAGACCAAGAAATGGTATGACCGAAAAATAGTGCACAGACATTTGAAACTGAGGCAGCATGTGTTGTTGTACAATTCACGATTGAAACTTTTCCCTGGAAAGTTGAAATTAAGGTGGTCAGGTCCATTTGTGATCACTCAGGTTTTACCATATGGAGCTGTTGAGTTACTGGATCCCAACACCAACGAAACATTCAAGGTTAACAATCAGCGTGTCAAACACTACTGGGGAGAATCATTTGAGCGATAAAAAGAAAATGTCACACTTTCAGATCCAGCCTAACGTTCGAGAAGTCACGTCTAGCTGACGACGTTAAACTTAGCGCTCGCAGGGAGGCAACCCATGCAATTTGTGTATATATTGTGATCTGGGATGTTTTATTTTTGTGTATTTAATTTTTGCAGGTAAAGTCATTTCACTATGGAAGAAGTTCTCGCAAATCTTCACAAGAAATTTCATTCTCTCCTTCAAAAATCTATGATGAAAGTCTACAAAGCTCGCTTGGAACGAATGAGACTACTGATGATCAAAGGTATTCCAACTGACATTCGTTGGATTATTGAAGCACATGTTCGATTGGCAGGTGAGTATTCTGACTCATTTATTTCACATCTGTCTGGTTTAGAAGAAACACATATGCTAAAAAGAGAAGAGCTAAAAGAATGGGTGTATGCTATAAATGTGCTCGCATGTTTTGTGATACTCGTTGTCATTCTTTAGGAATGGTGTCTGATAATCGTGAAGATAAGATTAATTTCATTAAGGATGGCTTGAGTAAGGAGTATTTGGATGACATATCTACAACTCTTGAGACGCATCCCAGTGGATATGTGTATCACGAAATTCACGTGTTATATACGCAATTCCAAAGAGAAAGACAACAGTTAAGTCTCGGGAATCTGACTCAAAAAGACCATGTTTGCAAAGATGAGAAGCTTGTCCCTGACGCATAGACGTCAATCAAGCCATAAATTATTATAAATATTATATCTCTTTATTTTTTCCCTAATAATTATAATTTATTTTGTTGTTTTCTTTTATTTTCTCCGACAGGATCCAGACCCTTTTTGACCTTTCATGATTTACTGTTTTGCTACTAATCGTCATTTGGAATATACTAGTGCTATTGTTACTAACCTTTTTCAGGTGTTATAAATTCAACTTATCTTTGCACTTTTGAAGACATCCAGTTTTGAGAAAAGAAACATACATAAAATAGAAGCTACTTCAAGAAGACGGGTTGTAAATATTTGTGTCTTTTGTGGTACTAGTGTTGGTACTAAGCCATAATATGTAACAACATCACATGAATTGGGACGAGTCATAGCTGAGAAGAATATGCACCTAGTATATGGCGGAGGCAGTCTTGGACTAATGTGGATCATTTCAAAGGCCGTACAAGATGGAGGCAGTCAAGTTCTGTGAGTCATCCCAAAACCCTTGGTAGAGGCAGATCTTATAGGATCATCAAACGGAGAAGAACTGATCGTGCCAGGTATGTCTGAACGACTGGTGGAAATGATTAATCGTGCTGATGCTTTTATTGCTTTGCCAGGTGGTTTGGGTACGTTGGAGGAGATTTTTACAGTACTATCTTGGGCGAACTTGAACATACACCAGAAACCAATTGGATTGTTCAACGCAGATGGATTTTATGATTTTCTTTGTGTATTTCTTGATGATGCCCGGAGAAATGGGTTCGTGTCAAAACCTCTGAAAGAACTCCTCTTCACTGCCAGAACTGCCCAAGATTTAATTGGCCAAATCATAGCCTTCGAACCACAGATTGACCATATCCTTTGAAAGATAAAATGGTCTGATGATGATCGTGGTAAGAAGCGTCGAATAAATCTGGATCTCAACCTTTAATTTCCTTTCTAGATGTAGAATTTCAGCTAACCAGGCACTATCTTCTGAACTCAGCTTCTACTTTTTAAGACATTAGGGACAATGTCTCATTTAGGTTTGGGGGTGGGGAATAGTTGATTAATATCTTGTTTGTATGTTATTTGTATGTTTTTTTAATCCAAATTTTTTCGAAAAATACAAAAAAATATTGAAAAATTTTATAAAAATCAAAAAAATATTTTGTGTTTTTGTGTTTTTAACTTGATTAATCGGGTGAAATTGGTGTGAGATAGCTGTGTAAGGAGTTTTCACTTCTGAGATGTATCTAAAACCTATTTCGGAACAAGTTAATTTTTGTTTATTTCTTTTGAGATGCTTTCTCCAATTAAACTAGAGTACTGAATATTACAAGCTTTTCAATTACAGCTCATGTCCGTATGTTACCATGTATGTTGATAATACCTGTCAACTGAGCATATAACTTGGAGTAGAAGTTTCACCTGCTTAATCACTAACTTCTTTATTCTCTTTTCTCTTGTCTTTTTGCTTTTGTGTGCATTAGTTTTACTTTCTTTTTACTTTTGTAAAATGTTTGTGGGTATCATTGATGTAAACCCTCACGAGACTACAACTCATCCACTAGGGATACCTAGGGGTTTTAAAAGCTTGTTGCATATGATAAATGCAACCGTGATCCCTACGAAAGTGGCTTAGCTAAATTTTTATGATATTTTATTTTATGTTTTGCTCGAGGACTAACAAAATGTTAGGTTTTGGGGTGTGATGAGTGGTAAATTTATCACTATTTCACACTCATTTGACCTAATATTTTGTATATTTTTTTGAGTTTTGTGAATATTTTGATGTGTTTTGTGTTATTTTGTAGATAAATAAAGTTTTAGGAAATTCTGGAGGTAATTTGGGGCCAAAACAGTGAAAAGGGACAACAAAGGGCAAAAATGTCATTTGGTGCGTCGCGACGCCTAACGTACGCCGTCCTGTGCTAACTTCCGCCGCTTCATGCTAAAATGCGCTATGCAACGTGTCAAAATCTGAGAAGTCTGCTAACATGCGCCGGATGCTAATGTGCGCCGTGCCACATGTCAACATCAGAGAGGATCTGATAACGTGCACCGTGCCATGTGTCATCATCATATGGTGCCGACAATCACCATCGCCACGTTTCACCAACGTGTCAGCCACGTAGGCGTCCACATCAGCAACATGCCAAGATAATGTGCCACGTGTCATCCACGTTATCATCACCCAATCATTGCGTGCCACGTGTCGAAATCCTATGGTGCCGACAATCCACATCGCCATGTCATAGCCACGTCAGCGCCACATCAGCATAATTATTGAGTTAATCATCCAAAATTCCACGTCAGCAGATAAGAATCTGAAGTAGCCAATCAGCGACTGACACATGGCAGCGTCGCGACGCAAGAGCAATTCACGCGTCGCGACGCGTGAGGCTTATCGACCCATATAAATTCAGCTCGAAATTTCAGTTTCAGATGTACCTTCCTCTCTGAATTCTCTGATGTAAATAAAGAGTTTGTATATAGTTTTCTTTAAATTTCAGTTTTGTAATTAATTTTATTTACTTTCTGTAATAGTAATTTACTTTCTTTACTTTTTCAGTTTTTACTATTTAGCTATGAGGAGGTAACTTCCCCATGCTAGGGTGAAAGGTAAAACTTTTATTACTGCTATTTAGATTAATATCCCTTAATTATAATAAATTCACTATTTAAAACTTAACTTAACAAGGATACCGCTATATTGGTCGGTTGGTAATCAATTATAAACTGGTTTTAACCTGACTAAGCATGGATACCGCCTGGTTGGTCGGTTGGAAATTACCGCCTATATGGCTGGTTTATGGACAAATAATGATACCGTCTTTATAGTCGGTTGAACTTAATTTGACTTAATCAGGTTACCGCCTATATGGCTGGTTGGTAATATCACACAAGTTAATATATTATATTAAGAGAGATATCTAAAATAGTAGTGATAAAAGTAGATCCTCTACCCCTAGCATTTTCTTTGATTGTAATTTTCTTTATTTACTTTCCAACATTTTATTTTATGTCTTTTATTTTTTCTACGTTTTTACTAGTTGTAATTATGTGTCATAGCTAAGCCCATTATCTGGGGTTGTGATGAATTCCAATATCACCAGTTTATAAGAGGTTATTTTATAGTTTGGATAATTTAAAGGTTTATTTATTAAGTCTTAAGCTTAATGCGTCTTGTTAACTGGCCATTAATAAGATTGATCTGGTAAATCTAAAAATAAACTTGACAAATGTATTTTAGGTTTCAGCCTTAGACTTAATAGCCTACGATCTTCCTTGATGATAGATAACCCTTTAATAGATTTCTTTACAGGATAGATATATACATGTCGGGCGGGGGTAGCCATAATTGGAACTTAATCTTAATGAATCCAGGTAATTTGGTTGACATAGACATATGGTTCAATTGGGTTATACTGGGTATTTGCATCTGACCATCGACAGAGGCTTTTGCATAATTTCGTGTTCCGGTTAGTAAACCGATATATTACACAAACGCAAGATAACCACTTCATCTTTAAAAAGATATTGGAAGAAATCAAAACCCTGGATAGTTTTATAAATTTGAATTTTCCTCAACCTACTTTCGCGTAATTTTATTTACTTGTTTTTAAATTTAAAGTCATCACCCAATCAATCAATCAATCAATCTGTTAGATACTAGTAATCATTTGGCCTCATAAAAATTAATAGCTTAGGTTTTAAGTCCTCGTGAGATCGATACTTTTTATACTACTTGAACGATACATGCGCTTGCGTTATACGCGTGTGATTTCGCACCGGTCAATAATTGAGATGATCTACGTAAGGGTGGCAGAAAAGCCCGAAGCCCGGCCCGGCCCGAGGTGGAAAAAGCCCGGGCCGGGCCTTAAAATGAAAGCCTGGCACGGGCCCGATTTTGGCCCGGGCTCGGCCTGGCCCGTGCCAAAATAAATAAATAAAAATATATTTTTTAATATGTTTGTATCATTTTTATTTGTTTGTAGCATTTAAATTGTTAATTTATCAATGAATTTGTGATTTATTTATAAATTGTCTTTGTATATAGTGTAAATGTATTTTATATTTGTATATTTTTTAATTTTTAATTTTTTTTTTTAAAATTCGGGCCCAAAAAAAGCCCGGGCCCGAGTCGGGCTGGGCCGGCCCGGCCCGGAAGACACCCAGGCCGGGCTTTTCCCGGGCCCAGGCTTTTTTTTTTTGTTGGCCGGGCTCGGGCTGGGCTTGGCAAAGCCCGGGCCCGGCCCGTTGCCACCCTTAGATCTACGTTAGAGGGTTATACATGTATGAGAATCTCAATTTGTATGGTTCGATGAGATTGTTTGTGATTGTCACGATTTGTAGGTGGATGAATCGCTCACATATAGAACTATTTTTTTTTGATAAACATACACAGACCCAGAGTCACACAAATATGAAGTGTATCCGTTGAGTATTTGGATAGTCGATAATCAATAGTTGATTATTGAATTGAATAATTAAATATGATACAATAACATTATTATTCACGAAGTCGTTATGAGTTAAACCTTTTAGTTCTTTTTTATTTAATTGTTAAATAAATATATCACATGAAGACAAAATTAGAATCCATAAAATTAGGCCCACCACCACGCATGTGCAAGCGTGTGTCATTTTGATCACATGGGTGGTGGATGTTTGTTAACAAAGCTAGCATTAAAGAGGTATGAGCATGTTGAAATATTAAGGATTTTGGTTATTTAATTTATATTAAATATAAAAGGAAATCTATAGCAAATACGAAAAATTAAAAATTCGGACCGGACTGGTTGTACCGGGACCCGTTCTAAGGTTAGGTCCGGGTGATCCCTAAACCCGGTCAGTAGTGAATCGGCCAAAAATCCGTTGATCCGGCCGGTTTAACCGGTGAAGCAGTGACCCGATCTGGGTCAGGGGGGTTTTCGGTCCGATTTGTAATTTTATTATTATTAATTTTGTTTTTTTTGGAAACAAATAATAAAATTATAGTTAAAATACTAACCTCGGGTCGACCCTCGATCGGACCTATGACCCTTTACCCTCTCACCAGACCAAGTCGATAGACCGGTTCGAGTTTTAAAACACTGCCAAATGTTAAAGTCAAAGAAACTTGACAGGTACCGAAAGAAGATTTAAAATAAATTAATTAATTATGTGGGTGGGTCCCATATACATAAAAAAATATAATAAAAAATAAAAATCACTATTTGTACAATGGATCTCATGCTTATAGATAGAGGCTTCATTTCACTATTTTCTTCATTACATTCTCAACCAAATCATATGTATTCTAGAGAGAGAAATATCATTTTTTTCTTAAGAGTTTGTGAGAGAGTTGTAATACTCATATTCTAAAAGAGTGAGATTGTTCACTCTTTGTGTTTAGAGAGAGATTGTAAAATTCTTTACATTATAATGAAAGCCTTCTACTTTTATCCGTGGATGTTTCCCTCACATTTAGAGTTTTATCACATTAAATATGTGTCTCATTGCTTTATTTTATTATTAATATTTATGGTAGACTAAGCCTCCTAATTAATATTGTATTGTTATATGGTAGGCAACGCCTCCTGAACTAACAATTATTCTCGATTTCACTTTACTTGCTTGCCAGCTTTAGCCCACGATCTCTTAACAGTGGTATCATCGCTTCGGGTTCAGGGTTACTGTTCACGGAGACTATTCACATATACAGTATAGTATTATTCACGTATATGGAATTCACTTATACGGTACTATGCACGAATACAATATTATTCACATATATAATACTATTCACATATAAAATACTATTCACGTATATGATACTATTCACAATGAAATAGTAAAAGTCGGTTCAAGTGATAAGCTGATCGTCATCAGAAACATGGCAGAAAAGTTCGAAATTGAGAAGTTCAACATGAGTAATTTTTCCCTACCGAAACTTAAAATAAAAGAAATCTTGAGAAAAGATAATTCCTTAGCGGCAATTGGAGAGAGACAAGATGAAATGAATGATAAAAAATGGAAGGATATGGATGACAACGCTATGAGAAACTTGTATCCAGCCTTTGCAGATTCTGTGTTATCTAGCATTGCAGAGAAGATGATTGCAAAAGAGATTTAAAATGCATTTACTAAATTGAACGAGGTCAAGTCACTACACAACAAGATCTTCTTGAAGATGAGACTTTACACTTTTTGAATGAGTTAGTTTGCATCCATGACAGATCATATCAACAACTTGAATACATTATTTTCCCAACTCACCATGTTGGATTATAGTATATCTACAAATGAACGTACATAAATTCTACTGCAAAGTCTACCTGATTCGTATGATCAACTTATCATCAACTTAACAAGTAATGTTGTCACTGGTAACCTAGTCTTTGACGAAGTTGCAGCTGCTGCTCTGGAAGTTGAGTCTAGGCGCAAAAATAAGGAAGATAAATCATTTATTTCACAACAAGTAGAAGCATTGTCGATGATAAGAGGGAGATCAATGGAACGTGACTCAAGTTGGAGTCAAAACCATGGTAGATCGATATCAAAAAGTAAGAAAAATGTAAAATACTACAATTGTGGCAAGAAATGGCACGTCAAGAAAGATTGTTGGAATTTGAAGAAAAATGCAGAAAAAGCTCATATTGTAATAAAATCTCAAGGATGTGTTGTAAGTACTTCTGATGAAGGTGGTGCACTTTACAGTGAAGTAGTAATGATTTCCAATGATAGCAGAAAAAAGCTAAGTGATGCATGGTTGGTTGATTCTGCAGCAACATGGCACATGACCTCTAGGAAAGAATAGTTATGCCACTATGAACATGTCTCTGAAGGATCGATTTTTCTAGGTAATAATCATGCCTTAAAAATTTCTAGGATTGGAGCCATCAAAATAAAGATGTACGATGGTACTATCCGCATTGTATAAGATGTTTGACATGTTGTGGGAATGAAGAAAAATCTTCTGTTAGTTGGGAAGTTATATGACCTCGGATACAAGACCATTATTAAAAATTGGGTATTAAAGATGGTGAAATGATCACTTACAGTCTTGAAAGTTGAAAAGATCTTAGCTAACTTGTATATGCTCTTGGGAGACTCAATTCAGGAAGCAACTGCATCAATGACATTACTGGATTCTGAAGAGGAAGCTTCTATGTTGTGGCATCAGAAACTATGCCACATGTCAGAACATGGAATGGATATTCTCGTCAATCAAAAGCTACTCCCAGGCTTGAAAGAGATTAGTTTATCATTTTATGAGCTTGTGTTACAAGTAAGAAAAATAGATTAAAATTCAACAAGTCAAGTACTCGGAGTAAAACCATTCTAGAATTGATTCACTCTGATGTTTGGGAAGCACAGGTTCAATCTTTGGGGAAAGTAAAATATTTTGCATCATTTATTGACGACTTTTCTAGAAGATGTTGGGTGTACCCGATCAAAAACAAGTCAGATGTGATGTCAGTTTTCAAAAACTTCAAAATACAAATTGAAGTAGAAACTGGAAAGAAAATCAAGTGTCTAGGGATAAATAATGGAGGAGAATATTGAACCAAAGATTTTGATGCATATTGTCAGCAAGAAGACATCAAAATACAAACTACTATACCATACACTCCTCAATAAAATGGTGTGGCAGAAAGGATAAATAGAACGCTACTGGAAAGAGTAAGAGCTATGTTCAGAACAACTAGTCTATCAAAGTATTTTTGGGCATAAGTAGTTTATACAGCATGCTATGCTGTAAATATATCTCCATCAACATCAAATAATTTGAAGACAACGATGTAGATGTGGAGCGGAAAGCCGGCTGATTACTCATATCTTCACATTTTTTGTTGTCATGTATGCGTGATGTACAACGTTCAAGAAAGAATAAAGCTAGATCCAAAATCTAGAAAATATATTTTCTTGATTATGTTGATGGAGTAAAGAGGTATCATTTGTGGGATCCCACTACCCACAAGATCATCATCAGCAGAGATGTGATTTTGCAGAAAATCAACTACAGAAAGAAGGAAATGATAACACTTCAAAATAAATATAGAGACTACAACAGTACTGGTGGAAAATAATCCAAAACAAAAAATCCAGATTCTTCTGAAGTAGCACCAGAGCACGAGGTACCAGAACTAATTGAGTTTGAAGCTATTTGGTTTCAAGAGTTATTGGAGGAGTTTGGACACAAACAATAGAAAATTCATTTATTTTGTGGCAGTTAGAGTGCATTATATATTACAAAGAATCCAACATTTTATCAAGAACAAAGCATATATGGGTACAATACCACTTTGTTCGTGAAGTAGTGGAAGAAGACAGTGTGTACTTATTCAAGATACACAACAATGAGAACCTTGCAGATGTAATGACCAAGTCTATCAATATAGAAAAGTTTGTATGGTGTAGATCCTCTTATGGCTTAGCAAAAACGTAAGCAGCTTGAAGACGACAAAGTAGAACGGATGGTGTGGAAATTTATTGGTTCTCAATCATGTTTTCAAGTGGGAGAATTGTTAAAGTCAAAGAAACTTGACACCGAAAGAAGATTTAAAATAAATAAATAAATTATGTGGGGTGAGTCACATATGCATAAAAAGAAAATAATAAAAATTTCAAATTTACTATTTGTATAATGAATCTCATTCCTATAAATAAATGTTTCATTTCATTATTTTCTTCATTCCATTCTCAACCAAATCCTCTATATTCTAAAGGAGAAAAATATCGTTTATTCTTAAGAATTTGTGAGAGAGTTGTAATTATCCTATTCTAAGAGAGTGTGAAATTGTTCACTCTTTATGTTTAGAAAGAGAGTTGTAAAATTCTTTCCACTATAGTGAAATACTTCTATTTTTTTCCATGGATGTTTCCCTCACATTAAGGGTTTTACTACGTTAAATCTGTATCTTATTGCTTTATTTTATTGTTAATATTTATGGTAAGTGATCGGCGTGATCACACATGTATAACGCAAGCGCACGTATCGTTCAAGTAGTATAAAATATCGATCCAACGAGGACTTAATTCCTATTGTTGTTATTAATTATTGATACTATTTATTTACAGGTATCTAATTAAGGTAGAAGAGAATGATTGCTTGATTGGTTGGTTGAATGTGGATTTACTAAATAATTAAATAAATAAAGACACAAAAGAAAATACAAAGGAAAATAAACAAAAGACACAAACATCTAGGGTTGTGATTCCACACAATATTATCCTAATGATGAATTGATTCTCTTATATATGTATAATAAATCAGTTTGCTAACCTGGAACACGAAAATATGGCAAAGCCCATGTCGATGGTCAGGTGCAAATACCCAAATAACCTAATTAATCACATGTCTATGTTAACCAAGTTACCTGAATTCATTAGGATTAAGTTCCAAGGCTACCCCCGCTCGACAGGTATATGTCTATCCTGTAAGGAAATCTATTAAAGGGTTATCTATCCTCAAGGGAGATCGTGGGCTATTGAATCTAAGGCTGAAACATAAAATCCATTTTTCAAGTTCATTTTAAGTTTACCACATCAATCTTATTGGTGATCAGACAACAAGAAGCATTAGGCTTAAGATTCAATAAACAAACTAAAGTATTACCCAAAATATAATTAAATCAATTATTAAGCTTGTTAATATTGTGTTTCATCACTTCCCTAGAATAAAAATAAAATACTGGGGTTAGATGATCTACTTTTAAAAATCTCAAATTATTATAATATGGAAATTGTCATTGTTACACAATTAAGTTGAGTCAGCCATAAAAGCGGTGTTATTATTTATCCATAAACCAGCCATATAGGCGGTAATCATCTGTCACTTAAAGACCGACCTTATAAGCTGTGTCACATTATGTTACATAAATAAAATCAGCCATTAGGCGGAATCAACTTTTATCCATATTATTAAATTACAATTTTCATATTATAATTAAGTGAGATTAATCTACCTTTACTATTTCTAATTTAGAAATCTCCATTATTATAATATATAAAATTGCATGATAATTACCAACCGACCATATAGGCGGTATCCTGATTAAGTCAGATTTAATTAATTCCAACCGACCATAAATGTGGTATCCAATTTATTCAAGTTAAAATCAATTTAATTAAGTTCAACCGACCATTAGGCGGGGTGTCGAATTTAGTCAGGTTTTAAGATAATTTATATATTATAATTGAGGGAGATTAATCAAAATTATAATAGTAAAAAGCTTTACCCTTCCCCAGCAGTAAATTAACTACTGAACATAAAAGAAATAAAAAGTAAATAAATAAAACTAATACTGAAAATAAAAGTGCATAATTAAAAGTACTGAAAGTAAATAAATAAAAATGCTTAATTTAAATTACAAAAACTTAAACAAACAAGATATAATCCTTAGTCCCCTATTAGGAACTCTAGGAAGATATGAATTTGCAAATGAAATCGAGCTGAATTTATAGGCTTCAATTGGTCCCACACGTCGCGACTCGTGCAACCTTGTGCGTCGCGACGCGCCATTGATTTTAAACGCGTGGCACGCGGTTTCCGAAGATGATGACACATGGCTGTCGGCAGAATTATTGTTTCGGCGTCATGATGCGTAAGGGTTTACTCGTCGCGATGTTGACGTCAACATGACACAAGCAATGACGTATTTTCAATGATGAGTGTCAGCAGCATGTGATGGTGACACGTGTCCGGCGCACGTTAGCAGATTTGATGTGATGTTGACATGTGTTCGGCGCATGTTAGCAAATGCATATGTTAGCAAAAATTCTTTGATTGTGACACGTTTCCGGCGCATGTTAGAAGTCACGACGCAGAAGTGATGCGCATCGCGACTCCCAAATGACTATTTTACCATTTTTTTCCGTTTTCACTATTTTGGCCCTGATTTGGTTCTAGTGAGTCCTGAAAGCTTATTTATCTGCAAAATAACATAAAACAAATAAAAACATTCACGAAACTCAAGAAAATATACAAAATATTAGGTCAAATGAGTGGGAAATAGTGATATATTTACCACTTATCACACCTCATAAACCTAACATTTTGCTAGTCCTCGAGCAAAATAACAAAATAAAATAACATAAACATCTTTAAAATAAAATTAAACTAAGCCACTTTCGTAGGGATCATGGTTGCATTTAGCATATGCAACAAGCCTTTAAACCCCTAGGTGTCCCTAGTGGACGAGTTATAGTCTCGTGAGGGCTTACAACAACGATACCCACAAACGTCAATCTAATGCACACAAAAGCAAAGAGACAAGCGAAAAGAGCATAAACAAGTTAGTGACTAAACAAGTGAAACTTCTTATCCAAGTTAATAGTTGCTTTCTTTCTTTCTAAATTACCGAATAAGTAAATTCTCCGATTATTTTTACCATTCTTCATATACACAACCAACAAATTATTAATCAAATCATTGTGCCCACAATATTCATAAGTGTAGTTGAAAAGAGAGTAATATTTTTGTCCTAAAGTTATATCAGAATTCACACCTTTTTTTAGCAATGGAATATTTTTTTCTGATTTTTTTTTTTTTGCATAAAATAAAATCAAGTAACATCTTCAATCCATGTAGCGAGCTTTGGGCCAGTGACTCCCAAACCAATTGGCTTTAGGGCACTAGGTTTTAAGACACCTCTACGGACTTAATTACTCGAATTTCATGTCTTTTTTTATTTTTATAACATCTTTGATATGTAGCGAGCTTTGGGCCAGTGACTCCCAAACCAGTTGGCTTTAGGGAACTAGGTGTTAAAAACACCCTTACGGACTTAATTACTCGGACCTGAGATGTTTGTTTATTTTTTTTATTTTTGTTTATTTTTTTTATTCCATCGCTTTTTTAGATGTTTCCTCCAATTAAACTAGAGCACTGAATATTACAAACTTTTTCAATTACAACTCATGTCTGTATGTTACCATGCATGTTGATAATATCTGCCAACTGAGCATATGAAGATCCAATTTAATCAGTAATTTGGAGAATTCACAAATTAAATATTTCAAAATGAAATAAACAAAAATTTAACTTGTTACGAACTAGGTTGAGATACGTCTCAGGAGTGAAATTTCATTACACAGCTATCTCACACCAATTTCACTAGATTAGTCAAGTTAAAAACACAAAAACGTAAAATATTTTTTAATTTTTTATAAATTTTTTAATTTTTTTGAATTTTTTTTTTACTAAAAATCAAATAAAAACAACATAATAAAAACAAGATATTAGTCAACTATTCCCCTTCCCCAAACCTAAATGAGACATTGTCCCCAATGTTTTAAAAAATAGAAGAATAGTTAGAAGATAGTACCTGGTTAGCTGAAATTCTACATCTAAAATGAAAATTAAAGGTTAAGATCCAGATTTATCCGACGCTTCTTACCACGATCATTATTAGACCAGTGAATCTAGGAAATGATATGATCAATTTACGGTTCAAAGGCTAAAATTCAGTCAATTAAATCATTGGCAGTTCTGACAGTGAAGAGGATTTCTTTTACTGGTTTTGACACGAACCCATTTCTCCGGGCATCATCAAGAAATAAGCAAAGAAAATCATAAAATCCATGTGCATTAAATAGTCCAATAGGTTTATGGTGTATGTTCAAGTTCGCCCAAGATAGTACTGTAAAAATTTCCTCCATTGTGCCCAAGCCATCTGGCAAAGCAATAAAAGTATCAGCACGGTTAATCATTTCCACCAGTCACTCGGACATACCTGGCACGATAAGTTCCTCTCCGTTTGATGGCTCTATAAGATTCGCCTCTACCAAAGGTTTTGGGATGATTCCCAGAACTTGACTTCCTCCTTCCTGTACAGCCCTTGAAACAATCCCCATTAGTCCAAGATTGTCATCACCATATACTAGATGCATGTTCCTTTCAGCTATGACTCGACCCAATTCCTGTGTTGCCGCTACGAATTCTGGTTTAGAACCAACACTAGTACTGTAAAACACACAAATATTTACAACTTGTCTTCTTGAAGTAGCTTCCATTTTTTTTATGTATTTCTTTCTTAAATCTGGATGCCTTCAAAAATGTAATGATGAGTTGAATTTATAGCACATGAACATAGTGAGTAATAATAACACTAGTATCTTCCAAGGACGATTATTAGCTTAAACAACAAAATAATCGTGAAAGGTCAAAAAGTCTGGATCCTATCGACGAAAATAAAGATAATTACAACAGAAAAGCAAATCAAAGCAATTATTAAGGCAACATAATTGTGTACGTAATAAGCCACTCGTTTGGTATATAAATTCATTAGGATGTGTCTCAAGAATCCATTCTTTACTCAGCCATCACTAATGAATTAGCTCTTATTTTAGTGATTGCCAAACACTGTTCCCCTTATCTTGATTTACCTTAAATGCTCCGTTAGTGCATTTCCCTGAAAATAACACACAAAATTAAAAACTCTACAACATGTATACATAAAATATGAAGACAAAAATTACAACAAATTGCATGGGTTGCCTCCCTGCTAGCGCTAAATTTTTCATCTTCAGCTAGACGTGACTGAAACTCATCTGTCAAGGAGGTTTCAGTGTGGTTTTGGATGTACGATTAAAGAAAATCCCGTGAGCGTTGCTTTTGAAGGGCCTCTTCCAACGGTAAAGTGGAAAAAATAATTTTGTCTCATTCGGTGCTTGTGCCACCTTTTTAAACTTTATCGCTCCAGTGGTTCCTGAAAAGAAAGAAAAAAAATCAGGAGGTCTCGTATGGTGCTTGACTTTGAATGGGAGTTCCATTCTGTTAAGCTTCTGGGCGGTGTCTTTGATTTGTACTCTCCAAAATAGTGATGTTTCTCCTGAATGCATGAGATCTTCAATAAGGTCAGCCATTTGCTCCTCCATTTGTTTTGCATCTTGCTACACATTTTCTTCACATATATATTTCAGAATTTCCACGTTCAGCTTTTCATCTGTCATCTATGAAATGCATGCTCCATAAGTGTCAACCTGAGGATGTAAAGATGTATCTGATTTTAGGTCTTCATCCTCTGTGGTTGGCATAGACTGCTCATGTAGCTCTTCTTCAAATATTAGTGCAAAACATGCTCCAAGATCTTCATTTTGAGGATACAGAGTTTCATCCTCAATTTTTATTGGTGCATACAGCTCTGCTTCTTGATTCTCGTTAGAGTCCGATGAATAATAAAAATCAAATTGAGATTTTACTGGTTCGGGTTCCTGAACTTTTATCTCAGATTCTTGATACTACTCAGCCTCTTCCTCTGTTAAGGTGTCATCGTGAAAATCTTGGTACTCGAATGCTTCATCAGTGTCGTTTGTTCCTTGAGATATGTAATTCAGGTTGTCTGCTAATTGTCTCGCTTGATCTGTTATTCTTTGTAAGGTTGCTACTTGGTCTTCTATTTGACTATGAACCATTTCAGCCATTGCATCCAATTTTTCTTCTTGTTTCTTGATCCAATCTTTGAGCATGTCAATCACCCGATCTTCCTCTGATGGTTCTGGTTCTTGATGAAGATCGTAGGTCGATGGTGGATAAGATGGAGAATAAGGTTCAGTGAAATATGCTGTTTTTTCGTACCTTGAAGGAATCTGATAATTTTGCCACCCTGAATTGTAGTAGTGATTAATGCTCGGGTGGTTACCATCACATATCTCACATCTTCTTATTGCATTCTGATATGGTTGAGCATATGTTGTGCTGAATGGCTCTGACATCCAAGGATAATTGTTGGGCTGGACAACAGGCCTTAGAAAACCGGATTGTTGCTCCCTGATTTGGGGTGTATCCTTACCTCATAAAATTCGTAATTCTTTTATCACCCAGCTAAGATCCATTTTCAACCACACTAAAAATAAAATAAAAAATAAAAATTACAGATAAAAATAAAGAAAATTAGATACAAGTAAAATAGATAGCTTCAAAATTAACAACTCAAGAAAAATAAGTCCCCAGCAACGGCGCCAAAAACTTGATCGGCGTGATCACAAACGTATAACACAAGCGCACATATCGTTCAAGTAGTATAAAAATATCGATCCCACGAGGACTTAATTCCTATTGTTGTTATTAATTATTGATACTATTTATTTACATGTATCTAATTAAGGGAGAAGAGAATGATTGCTTGATTGGTTGGTTGAATTTGGATTTACTAAATAATTAAATAAATAAAGACACAAAAGAAAATACAAAGGAAAATAACAAAAGACACAAACATCTAGGGTTGTGATTCCACACAATTTATCCTAATAATGAATTGATTCTCTTATATATGTATAATAAATCAGTTTGCTAACCTGGAACACGGAAATATGAAAAAGCCATTGTCGATGGTCAGATGCAAATACCCAAATAACCTAATTAATCATATGTCTATGTAAACAAGTTACCTGAATTCATTAGGATTAAGTTCCAATTGTGGCTACCCCGCCCGACAGGTATATGTCTATCCTGTAAGGAAATCTATTAAAGAGTTATCTATCCTCAAGGGAGATCGTAGGCTATTGAATCTAAGGCTGAAACCTAAAATCCCTTTTTCAAGTTCATTTTAAGTTTACCACATCAATCTTATTGGTGATCAGGCAACAAGAAGCATTAGGCTAAGATTCAATAAACAAACTAAAGTATTACCCAAAATATAATTAAATCAATTATTAAGCTTGTTAATATTGTGTTTCATCACTTTCCTAGATAAAAATAAAATACTGGGGTTAAAGGATCTAATTTTAGAAATCTCAATTTATTATAATATGGAAATTGTCATTGTTACACAATTAAGTTGAGCCTGCCATAAAAGCAAAGTTATTATTTATCCATAAACCAACCATATAGGCGGTAATCATATGTCACTAAAGACTGACCTTATAAGATGTGTCACATTATGTTACATAAATAAAATCAGCCATTAAGGCGGAATCAACTTTTTATCCATATTATTAAATTACAGTATCCATATTATAAATTAAGTGAGATTAATCTACACTTACTATTTCTAATTTAGAAATCTCCATTATTATAATATATAAATTTACATGATAATTACCAACCGACCATATAGGCGGTATCCTAATTAAGTCAGATTTAATTAATTCCAACCGACCATAAATGCGGTATCCAATTTAGTCAGGTTAAAATCAATTTAATTAAGTCCAACCGACCATTAAGGCGGTATCCAATTAAGTCAGGTTTTAAGATAATTTATATATTATAATTGAGGGAGATTAATCTAAATTATAATAGTAAAAAGCTTTACCCTTCCCCAGCAGTAAATTAACTACTGAACATAAAATAAATAAAAAGTAAATAAAATAAAACTAATACTGAAAATAAAAGTGCATAATTAAAAGTACTGAAAGTAAATAAATAAAAATGCTTAATTTCAATTAAAAAAACTTAAACAAACAAGATACAATCCTTAGTCCCCTATTAGGAACTCTAGGAAGATATGAATTTGAAAATGAAATCGAGTTGAATTTATAGGCTTCAATTGGTCCCACACGTCGTGACTCGTGCAACCTTGCGAGTCGCGACGCGCCGTTGATTTTGGATGTGTGGCATGTGGTTTCCGAAGATGACGACACGTGGTTGTCGATAGAATTATTGTGTCTGCGTCGCGACGCGTAAGGGTTTGCGATCCTACTGAATACAGATCACTCGTCGCCAGTCTCTAATACATTGCCTTCACATGACCAGATTATTGGTTTCTCTAAGAACATGTCAAGGATCTATTAAGCAAAAAAATTGTGTGAATTTACAAAGTAAGTTGCGGAAAGGATACTCACTTTGATCGGCTATATGGATGTGTAGATAACAAAATTTGCTCCTTTGTGTAGTGCTCCAAGCTCTTCTTTGATTGTATGGTTGAGCTCCAAGCTTTGAATCAAGAATTCCAAACTCTAGGGATTGTTTCCATGTCACCTTTGTAGACTCCTTTTAAGTGCTAGCTTAGGAAAATTTTGCTACCAAATTTCCCAATGGTGAGAAGCAACTCTCGGCTTTTTGGGATGAGAGGAGAGGGAGAGGCAATCGGTCATGAAGCAAAAAGAGAGAATGAGTTGTGTTTTGATTTTCAAAATCAAGTAACCTAATACCAAATTTCAAAAAGTTAGTAAAAGGTCTTTCACCCATCAATAAATTAAGCTTGTGTGTTTTACAAGCAAACAACTACTAACAACTTTCATCAACAAAAAAAGTGATGAGATTGACTAGTGATGTGACTTGATGTGGGCCCCACTTGAAATTCAAAATCCGAGTGGGCCCGCTAAACACATTTCGGGCTCGGGTTCGTTAATTCCGAATTAATGAATTTTCCGTTGCGACTTAATTAAATCAAATTTAATTAAATAATAATTCCTCGCAAAATTATTACGAAAGTCGCTCGCGAATTAATTCAAAATTAATTCGTTTGCCCAAATTAAAATCCAATTTTAATTCCGCTTTGAAATCTAATTTAATTTAATATATCAAATATATTATTTTATTCGATTAATTCCAAATTAATCGTTCTCTCTCTTCTAATCGAATTTTATCCCAGATAAATTCTCGCCATAATTAATCCTATATTAATTTTCTCTCTCTCATAATTAATCCTAGATTAATTATGCTTGAGTCATACGTCATCGGTTAATCTTCGAGAAGCGACCCATGAGATCCCTGGATATGTTGGTAGTAAATCTGGTCCTCGAATTATCCGAACACGTGCGTACCCCGTACCACGTTCTTACCGATTTATAAGACTTGGTTGGCTTCTAGCAAAGTGATGTGCCTACCCAATTCTCCAGAAATATCCTTTAAGGAATATATAATCTATAACAGGCGTAGTATATTAGTATTGCGTATAATTATCCAGTATCGATATCACATGCTAGGCCTAGGGCTGGAATTGTGTCTGCCACGTACGAAGCGTATATCGGATCTCTGGTAACTAGTCTCTATAATCGGATAATCATGACCTAGTCATATTATCTCGATGACTGCAGTACATAAGAGTACCAGTTCCGTATCCTACGTGATCATCATCTCCATATGACTGAAGTGATACTTCCATCTTGACATCACACCCAATACACTATGATTCTCAGTATACCCAGAAGAGGCGTACACAGAACCTGTTAAAGCCCCGGACGACCAAAACCAAAGTATACTGATTGTTGTAAGTATTAGCGATGCAAGTCTCAGGTTAAGACCAAATACACCTACCTTGATTCAGATTCCCATAGACACATAGTCGTACTACCAATGGGATTCTGAGGGGTCTATCCAGAGCGAAGCTGTTTCCGTACCATCGGTAAACAGAACCTCCTATTACACTTGCATGAGTATCCAATACCCAAATATATGAGAACTATGTTGTTACGCTTCCATAACACGCACAAGTGTAATACTAGTCTATTCCGCATTATCGATGTCCAGTCTCGATAATACTACGACTAGGGATTTTTAATGATTAAACATTACGTGGATTAATAATGTCTCATATCTTATTAATCCGGTACTAATCATATGGACTTTTATCATTTATATATCCCGATAATCCAATTACAAATGATAAAAAAGCATTTTCCTTTGTCACATAGTTTATTTGTACAACAACACCATGTTCTATACAAATAGTGATGCTATGGGTCATAATTGTCCAACAATCTCCCACTTGGCCTATAGTCAATCACTCAAGTGTCCTACACCTTAACTATGTATGGGTCGCTCAAACTTCTGCTGAGAAACAACTTTCGTCAGCGGATTTGCAATGTTAGCATCTAATGTGTTTTATTCGATCATCACATCACCATGATGTATGATCCGAACGAATCAGATGAATTAGTCGAAGTACATACTTGGATCATTGATGAGACCGTGGTTCTTTAGCCTGTGTTGTAGCCTAGCTCAGCTGCTAACAAAACTATTCCTAATCAAATTAGGATTATATAAATCCAAAATGCTTCTATTGCTGCCTCAGCTGCAGTAATGTTCCGCTTTTGTTATTTATTCGGCAATATATCTTGCTTGGAAGATTTCCAGCTCACTGTTCCGTTATTCAAACTAAATATGTACCCTTATTGCGACTTAAAGTCGTCTTTGTCGATTTGGCAACTTGCATCGGTGAACCTAGTCACCTCGTTCTCCTTCTCCATAGCTTAAGAAAGCATCCTTAGTTCGTCTAAGATACTTAAGGATGTTCTTAACATCAATCCAGTGACCATCACCTGGATCGACCCCATTGTGACTCTAAATGCTCAAAGCATATGAGACACTAGGTCGCGTACATGTCTTTCAATGTACGAGTTCTCGGAGAGTGCCAAAAACTTTTAGATCTATTCCAGTAGATCTTTATTCATAGAATAAAGGTTGCCTCTCCCAAGTATTCCATGGAGAATTTTAATGAAAGTCAAGCTTTCACCGAATATATTATGGGAATGTTATTGCTAGGAAGCAATACATCATCAATTTATAGGACATTCATTGTCAGTGCCCTCCCAATAACCTTCTTATATACACAAGAATCATATTCGTTTTGAACGAAATCATATACGATTATGATCTTATCAAAACGTTGGTTCCAAGAACCCTATGATTGCTTCAATCCATAAATGGATCGATTTAACTTGTAAACCTTGTTTGCATGTTTTGGTCCGAAAAAACCGTCAGGATGTATATAATCATCCTCCAAAAGGTTTCCGTTTAAGGAAAGTGATTTTGACGTCCATGTGTCATATTTCATAAATGAAATACGCAGCATTAGCAAGCATTATCCAAATGGATTTAATCATGGCAACATGTGAAAAAAATTTGTCGTAGTCGACACTATGTCGTTGATGATACCCTTTCTGTACAAGCCTAGCTATGTATATTTGTATATTTCCATCCATGTATGTCTTCCTTGAAGACATATATAGTACCAATAGGCACAATGCCTTCTGGTACATCAACCAGTGTCCAAACTTAGTTGTATACCTAGAATCCATTTCGGACTTCATGGCACTTTGCCATAAAAGGAATCGATACCTTGTATCACTTCCTCATACATAGCTGGTTCGTCTTCCTCATTAAGATTGATATCTACATGAGGTGAGATCAGACACTCATACCTCCCAGGTTGTTTTCTGACTCTCTCCGACCAACGCGGTTCTTGTGTATTCGAAGATTATTGGTATAGTTTCATCCCTGATGAACTGTTGATGTTCCGTGAGGACTCGGTGCCTAGAACAATATTACTTCGATTTTCATCGAGTTTTACTTTCCTCCCACTTACCACTGTATATAGGAATTCCTCTTAGGAAAATCGCATGGAGAGCAACAATTACATTGTTCTTTTGTGACTGTATAAGTACTATACTTTGGTTCCCTAGGACAACCCATAAATAGGTACTTATCCGATTTGGGTTCTAGTTTGGTACCATCCAAACATTCAATTATATGCCCATCATCCCAAATCTTTAGGAATGAGAAACTTGATTTCTTTCCTGTTCATATCTAATATGAAGTCTGTCTAACAGATTTACATGGAACCTTATTCAAAATAAGTATTGCACTGTTTAATGCATATCATGTGAAGGAAATTGGTAGCTTAGAGCGACTCATCATTAACCTTACCATGTCCAACAAAGTTCGATTTCTCTGTTCGGACACACCGTCAAATTGTGGTGTCCCGGGAGGAGTCCACTGTGAAAGAATACCATACTCTTTCGTGTAATCTTGAAACTCATATGTTTAAGTATTTTACACTATGGTCCGACCGTAATGTTTTTAATACATTTACTAGTCTGTTTTTCTATTTCGTGTCGAAACTCTTTGAATTACTCAAAAGTTCCTGACTTGTGTTTCATAAGATACACATAACCGTAACGCGATGCCACATCCGTAAAGATTACAAAGTATTTATATCCACCTCTAGCCTAGCTAGATATGGGCCCACTTACGTCACTATGAACGAGGGCTAACAGATCGGTGGCACTTGCACTTTTACCAAGTAAAAGATGTCTTAGGCACTTTGCCTAATAAACTAGAAGCGTAGACATCATTTGAATTAGAATCAAATTCGTCCTAGTATCCACTCTTCGAAAGTGTGGATATACGAGTCTTGTTTAATGTGTCCCAGACAACAATGCCACTTTTAAGTCTCAACAGATTTATAAAGTTTGAGCTTTTGTTTGTCATATTATATGTTTGAGATTCATTTATATTCTAAATATAAATACCATTATTCACATATAATGTGCTTATCTCAATATCATCTTTATAAACAAAACACTTAGTGTTCTAGAATATAAAGGTATACCCGCAACGTGTTAAATTAGATACAGAGATAATGTTCCTAGTCAAACTAGATACATTATAACAATTTCCTAATTTAAGTACATGCCCAAAGGGCAGTTCCAAAACTTAGGTTTCTACGCCAAAACAGCGACTCTCGTCCCGTTTCCAACTCATATGTCGATCTCATATTAAGCCAGTCTCTTGCTAATCAGCAGATCCCGCTCATCAGTACATATGTTTATGTACCACATCCAGTATCTAAAATCCAATTTTAAAACCAGCAGTGGACACGTTTATTACAATAACAAACATTCCTGAAGTTAGAGCCTTGTTTTCCTTCACTTCCTTCATTTCTGCCTTGTCCATACGGCAGTCACGCTTCCAGTGACCCCGTTTGCCACAATTTAGGCAGACATATTGAGATATGTCATTTGTCTTCCTAGAAGACTGTGATGATTTTGCCTTTGCCCTTATTTTCACACCCCCATAAGCCTTCGGCCAAGCCTTAGCCTTATGGGATGTCGAAGTAAGATGCGTCTTGCGCTTCTTGCCCTTTTAGAAGCTCTGTATGTGTCTCATTGAGCATAGCCATTAACTCTCCAAGAGTTTTCTTTTGCAATCAGTACTTCTAAGATCTAAGAATAGATCTATGAATATCCTTCAATTTCAATATCATACTATAAGGATCTAATCCTTAATTCTGACGAAGAAATTAAGGAGTCATTGCGGTAAGCATAACAGATTGAGCACTAAAGTTTTCATCACGATGAGTCTTCCAAAGCTCATGCTCTACTATTTTCTCAACTCCGGGCTTAGGTCCTAGAGGTCGCTCTATCAAATGGATTAACTTCTCATCTCCCAGGACTATCCTGAGATTCTATTCCCAATTTGAAAATTGAAGCCGCTTAAAAATATTTTCACCCAGGATTATGTTTTAAACGCTAATCTTTCAATTATCTTGATTCCAATAGTCCAACTATCCAATCAACGATTTCGGGTATAATCGAATATAATGATTACTATAGTTTAACTATATAATCAACTACTATTTGATGGTTAAATTCAAATATATTGATTACTATAATCCAATTATATAATCAACTATAAATGAAGTAGTTAGAATACAGTCCAACTGTTTAATTAAAATAACAATTGAATATTAGTCCAACTAATATATTCATAAATAATTAATGACGAAAAAATGAAATGAGCGCTTATTGGCAAGTATGTAAACGAAATTGCAAATTTAATACTTGCCTCCCACTATTTTTCGACAGCCCCTAACCCTCTGTGGAGTACTCGGGAAACCTAGTTTCCTAGTGGGCTACGATCCCGTTAAATAACACACAACCTTGACTTTGGCCAATAAATTGTATGAAACTTAACTAGGTAGATCTCTAAGATCAATTGGATCCCATCCAATTCCTAGATCCAGTAGGTGGACCTCCAAGTCCGAAACATATATCCAATATATGCCAATATATCCGATATATTGCCTAACCTTTTTCCTATGTATCAACTAAGCCTTGGCTTTGGCTCAACAAGCTTAATGAAACCAGTTAAGCGTGACCCATTAACAGTGGGAAAGCTTCGTAATCGAGGCCGATGAACAAGAAGTGACATTGACTTTGGCCAACAAATCACAACTTGCCCAAGGCGTACGATATGGAACAAAGCCTTCATGATTCAAACACATCCGCGATGGACAAAGGTCTTGACTTTGGCCAACAAACCAGTGCCAATCTTGGATCTTGAGAGAGAATCACTCAATGGAAGGAAAAACACTTAATATTTGATTGAGGATTTTTCGCGTAAATTGGCAACCAATTTATTATCTTTGATTAGGTCTCATCATACACCCTTAAGCATGCATTGTAAAAGCATAATAAGGCGCGAATTAAAATAATAATGATATGCAGATGAATACTTAACAAATTGTTCCTAGAACAAATCACTCCATTTCCTCCCCTAGCTAGCACAATTCTAACTTCTACCCAATTACATAATACAATAAAGAAACCTCATTACATTGAGGGGAATTGGTGAGAATAGAATTACAAAGAGTCAAGAGATAAAGGCTGGACACGCGTGTTCAATTTAATAAATTCTAAATTTATTACAACAATTTCCAAAATTGCCCTCACCCGTCTAATATCCATCTGATATACATTATTCATACAATACATCCATGTATTCACTCAAAGCATGTTATTCAATCAATCTAATCCAATTAATTAATCTTTGAATTAAGTGATCATCCAATGTTCAAACAACGATTTGATTTGCGCGAGTCCAACTCGTTTAAGAATAAGTACTCAAAGTGCGTATTCTTGAATTATATCGAACTACAATTTTAAATCCGATTTAATTTGTATTCAATACTAATTCTTATTTAATTCCAAATTAAATAATTACACTTTATTAATGTGTCTTTTAGACTTAGATTCTAAATCCAATCTTAATGGGTCTCAAAGGCCCAATTAACATCCAATATCAATTTAATTAAAGTCCAATGAGCTTTTAATAAATTCATAAGACATGGGCTTTGGCCAATATGGGTCAAACCCAAATGCCTAGGCCCAATAAAGGAATCACCCTATTTGCCATAAAATTAATTTCAGCCCATTAGGCCCAATTAAATTTAAAAAACTCATTTATTATATTTGGACTTAACAGAATGGTTTTAGGCACAATTTGGATCCAATCCAATTGTCCTAAACCAACTTGGCCCAACCAAACCCATTAGGCCCAAATATAACAATTTTAGCCCAATTCCAAATTAAAGCCTAATTAATTAAATTCCAATATTCCAAATATCACAATTTATTTAATTAAAGTGTATAGCCATAATTAATTAGTTAAATCAACATTTCCAAAACACCAATTTAATTAATTAATCATGCTTTATCATTTTCAATTCATGTCCAACACAATTGAAGCAAAATCAACTCTAACATGCTTCTTTATGCTCACGGCAATTTAGGCATTTTATATCCGATTTTGATTTCAATCCGATTAAATCATAAATCAATATACTCATGCATTTTAAACACATCCAATGGTCTAAAAATCAAAAAATCACCATGACAAAAGGGCTCTAAGTATTCGGCCAAGCCAACCAAATTAGGGAAAAATTATCTAATCAATTTTTCTCAAAATTAATCATGCATAACTCTAAGTTATCATAATCTAAACATACTCAAATAATCAATTTGACGAAATCATGCTCCAAGCAAAAATACCCAAATTCAAGTTTATGAACCCTAATTATTTCATGCTTAAAATTGGCTCTAATACCATTGTTGGGTTCTCTAAGAATATGCCAATGATCCATTAAGCATAAAATTTGTGTGAATTTACAAAGTAAGTTGTGGAAAGGATACTCACTTTGATCGGCTATATGGATGTGTAGATAACAAAAATTTTGCTCCTTTGTGTAGTGCTCCAAGCTCTTCTTTGATTGTATGGTTGAGCTCCAAGCTTTGAATCAAGAATTCCAAACTCTAGGGATTGTTTCCATGTCACCTTTGTAGACTCCTTTTAAGTGCTAGCTTAGGAAAATTTTGCTACCAAATTTCCCAATGGTGAGAAGCAACTCTCGGCTTTTTGGGATGAGAGGAGAGGGATAGGCAATCGGTCATGAAGCAAAAAGAGAGAATGAGTTGTGTTTTGATTTTCAAAATCAAGTAACCTAATACCAAATTTCAAAAAGTTAGTAAAAGGTCTTTCACCCATCAATAAAATAAGCTTGTGTGTTTTACAAGCAAACAACTACTAACAACTTCCATAAACAAAAAAGGTGATGAGATTGACTAGTGATGTGACTTGATATGGGCCCCACTTTAAATTCAAAATCCGAGTGGGCCCGCTAAACACATTTCCGGCTCAGGTTCGTTAATTCTGAATTAATGAATTTTCCGTTGCGACTTAATTAAATCAAATTTAATAAAATAATAATGCCTCGCAAAATTATTACGAAAGTCGCTCGCGAATTAATTAAAAATTAATTCATTTTCCCGAATTAAAATCCAATTTTAATTCCGCTTTGAAATCCAATTTCAATTAATATATCGAATATATTATTTTATTCGATTAATTCCAAATTAATCGTTCTCTCTCTTCTAATTGAATTTTATCCCAGATAAATTCTCTCCATAATTAATCATAGATTAATTTTCTCTCTCATAATTAATCATAGATTAATTATGCTCGAGTCATACGTCATCGGTGAATCTTCGGGAAGCGACCCATGAGATCCCTGGATATGTTGGCAGTAAATCTGGTCCTCAGATTATCCGAACACGTGCGTACCCCGTACCACGTTCTTACCGATTTACAAGACATGGTTGGCTTCTAGTAAAGCGCCGTGCCTACCCAATTCTCCAGAAATATCCTTTAAGGAATATATAATCTATAACAGGCGTAGTATACTAAGTATTGCTTATAACGATCCAGTATCGATATCACATGCTAGGCCTAGGGCTGGAATTGTGTCTGCCACGTATGAAACATATATCGGATCTCTGGTAACTAGTCTCTATAATCGGATAATCATGACCTAGTCATATTATCCTGATTACTGCAGTACATAAGAGTACCAGTTTCGTATCCTACGTGATCATCATCTCCATATGACTGAAGTGATACTTCCATCTTGACATCACACCCAATACACTACGATTCTCAGTATACCCAGAAGAGGCGTACACAGAACCTGTTAAAGCCCCGGACGGCCAAAACCAAAGTATACTAATTGTCGCAAGTATTAGCGATGCAAGTCTCAGGTTAAGACCAAATACACATACCCTGATTCGGATTCCCATAGACACATAGTCATACTATCAATGGGATTCCGATGGGTCTATCCAGAGCGAAGCTGTTTCCGTACCATCGGTAAACAGAACCTCCTATTACACTTGCATGAGTATCCAATACCCAAATATATGAGAACTATGTTGTTATGCTTCCATAACACGCACAAGTGTAATACTAGTCAATTCCGCATTATCGATTTCCAGTCTCGATAATACTACGACTAGGGATTTTTAATGATTAAACCTTACGTGGATTAATATTGTCTCATATCTTATTAATCTGGTACTAATCATATGGACTTTTATCATTTATATATCCCAGTAATCCAATTACAAATGATAAAAGAGCAATTTCCTTTGTCACATAATTTATTTGTACAACAACACCATGTTCTGTACAAATAGTGATGCTATGGGTCATAATTGTCCAACACATATATCTCTTTCAGTGTTGGCAATCTCTCTCAATTTATGCATAGGCCGACTATTATCCTCTAGCAGTCACTTAAGCGAGTACTCCGCTACCTCTGCAGCACAATCCATCATGGTCTGTATTTGTGCAAACACACCTCGTTCCAATTACATGCTTACTCTAATGGTGATTGGGCATGTGACTCTGATGACATAATATCTACATAGGCTTATGTTATCTTTATCGGTGCCAATCCCATCTCTTGGAGCTCACGCAAACTAAAGTCTGTCGCCAGATCGTCGACTGAGGCTGAGTATAGATCCATTGCTTCCACTGCTGCTGAACTCGCATGGGTCAGGTCCTTCCTCCAGGAACTCGGCTTCAAAATTTCTTGTTCTCCTCCAATCTAATGTGACAAAATTGGCACCACATATCTATGTGCCAATCCAGTTTTCCACTCGCGCATGAAACATATTTCCATCGACTATCACTTTGTTCGCAAACAAATACAATTTGGTGCACTTCGAGCATCACACATCCTGATCTGCTAGCGGATGCTCTCACAAAACCCCTATCCAGCGCCAGTTATCATATTTGCGATCCAAGATTGAGTTCGCCCGACCTCCATCTTGCTGGGGGATGTAACGAATAAGCCTTGACATTTATCTTCACCATAAGGATTAGATCAAACCTATCCAATATAGGAATAGAAAACTCTTATTTCATGTAACTATTCATATACACTTCTACTCTATATAATATATAAACTGCAACCAGTAAAGGAATAAAAGTGTGTGAAAACACAATTCCACAGTAACCTCACAAGTATCAGGTTTATATTTCTCAATATTTAGGACGTGTATTGCATTCTAATGGTTAAGGTGGCGTTTGTCTAATAAATTATAGGTTAACTTATACTCTCAATGCAATATTATTTACCAAATGCACCCGTTTAATACTGTTTAAAATCACATCAAAAATACTTTATCAAGGTTAAATTTTTTATGAAATTCTTTGATTATATGTTCCAAAATACTAATCAAGTAATATTCTCAAACTGACCTTTAACTATCACACCAACATTATATAGGACTTGAGAACGAGAACATAATAATGACAGCTCTTAATTTAATCATTTATTTGTCACATGATCTAATAGTTCCTCGAACACAATATAGTATGCATGTTCAGAAGCTAAAATCTTTCTCATGCACAGTTAGCAAATAACAGGATGTGGCAAAGAAGTTGGGTTGGAACAGCAGATAGATTTCAAAATATGTTAGTCCGGGTTCCTGCTAATAACACTGGTACTGCATTCTCTTGGCCTAAAGTTCTAATTTCTGACGCATACCAAGGTCAGCAGTTTCTGATATAAGAAGGATCTGGCAAAATATCTATATTTCTTAAATTCATTGGGCTGGCATTGACACAATTAGTTCCAGCTGCAACTCCTTCCATTAGTGGAAGTTGCCGGTCAATGAGGTGGATGCAGCGACAATAGATGAAATCTAAATGAATTCAAGTGCAGTCCAAAATAAGTTATATTTTTACTGAGATTATGACTAGACTAATAATATAAACTTATGTTCTGATTAATCCTGTTTCCTCGGTATAATACTCGGCTGTCTTTAGATTTGGCTTCTGCAGCAGACTCTAACTCGAGAGCAGCTTTTCAAGAGCCAAGTTTTCATCGCCACCGACAGTCTCCAGAGTACTTCTCACCATAGATTCAGGGAAACCCATCTCCACAATTTTCTTAACCTGTACCATGACCAATACAGAGTAGTTTATCATATCAACTTCATAAATGAAGTTTTTAGACTTGAAGAATGACAAGAATGTACCTGCTATCAAGCTGATGTCTATTTTTCAGATGATGTCAGCTGATGTCTATTTAGCACACAAAATTCCAAGAAGAATGCATATAGAATGATAAAACAAAGGCCTAGATTACACACCTTTTCCTCTACCCCAAGAGATGAGGTCTTGGCAAAAGATTCTGTCCAGTACCGAGCTGTGCTAAGAAAAGTCTGATAATCTCTAAGATACTGCAATGCACAGACGCTTATTTAAAATATAACAAAATTTGAGAGCTTTGTAACATCTTTTGCAGTGAATAGTATTTCTGGCATTGCACGTTGACAGGCTCGGAATCAAATAAAGACAGGAATATCTTACTAAAAAATACATAATAGAAGCAGAGGGGCAATATAGGAATTCAAACTAGACCTGTTGTGCCACCACGGCATCTTGAGGATCATCAGGTTCAGGAGCTGACAACAGTGCTTGTACAGAAACAAGTGCTGTCTTCAAAGTGAGTGCTGGGCTCCATTGATCCTTCAAGATATCTAGGCAAATTGCTCCACTTTGACTGCTTATATTAGGGTGCCTTGATCCACATAAAGACCCAAAAGAAAATTCGGGATTACCAATTTAGAGTTTAACTAAACAAAAGTGATAAAATAATGTCTCACATAATGGTAATATATAAACAGCACTCAACCAAATATTTAAAGTATGAATACCACAAGATAACGCATTTAGCATCCTAATAATTTCAGAACCTTCAATAATGGCATTCTTGAGAATAAATGCATAACATGTCAGCAGAGAATAGCATACCTAAAAGTACCTCACTGAAAACTCAAACAACTGCAAAGATATCCCAAAAGAACAGGAAAAGTATCAACTGTACACAGCAAGGATTTGCTGGGAGATTTCCTAACCACGGCATTAGAGCAAGTAATTGTCCAATACTTTCAATTTTACTCTGAATGTTTTAACAAAGCATTAAAAACAAACACCAATGGTTTAAAGTGCTAAGCAGCCATTCTGTAAGAAAAGTATTGAAATCTTTTATACACGTTTCAAGTTTTTGTTCATCAAGGTTGGAGTAAAGAAAATCAGGAGACGGTACATATGCAATAAAGATTGTCCCTAACTACCTTGTTCCTGATTGGATTGCTTTCTTAGATAGTCCTGACCTGGCAAGCAATTGCATTTTAAGAGTCTACAAGGGCTTCATCCTCCATTATTTCATTAACAGATATCCTTAGCTTATAAAAGTTTCATACAAAGCAAGATAGTGAAGTCTGTGAATCAGGAACAAACTGACGGCTATTAATATTATATGCATTAGGAACACAGCTTGACTAACCCTGTGAATATAACAAATGCATTTTCCATATGCTATTGAGAATATCCAATGATTCTCAAAGCCTTCTTTCAGAGATTGTTTCCCAGAGTAATACTTTCACCAAAACTAGGTCATATGACATGAGAACCACTTACAGAAACCTTATAACAGATATCATCACAGCCAAAAATTAGGACGCAAACTGATTTTGAAGGGGCACTACTTTTGGTTTTCGGGCATTTCGCTGACTTGGGTTGTTGATCCTGATTTGTCTGATCGTTTTAAAATATTGAGGAAACTAAGATATAAACTTAGTGAAGCCGGTGGGTCAGAACAATATCGGCATGGTTTAGAGACTATTGATACTAAGGTATGGATTTATGGATTAGGCTTATTTATAGTGAAAACCTTATATAATATTACTAAGGTTTTCCACCGTCCACAAATGGATGTGGATTTTTCACTGTTTTAGTGTCGGTAGCCGTTAGATTAAATATTTTGTGATGTCGTATGTAAAATGCTAGCCTTGTCACACAAGCACTTCCATGAGAATCGTGTCCTACTTTATTTTGAATCGAAGTATTTTCCCCCAAAAAATACCACATCACCAATAGGGTTACATCTGAACCATTGGAGTTTGATTGAAGCTCTGACTGCCTCCTACCATTCTTAATATGTAACTCTACGGACCTGACACGAAAAGCCCTCAAATTTCGTTTACCTCGACTAACCTTTCTGTTCAACCTTCTTAACCGGCTTATCAACTCCCTCTCTTCCGCGCACAATCGAACAAACTTCGCCGGAACTAACTGACCACGACCTTCCCACTCTCTGATTTGCCACGTCAAGAAGAGATCTACACACATTTGAATGAATTGCCCGTAATTCGTGGGATAATCTTCTAGAGAGTACAACATTGTATATTACCCCTATCAATAAAAACGACAAATAAAAAGAAGAGAGAATATAAAGATACTGACTTTTCCTTTCTTCTGCAATACCCTCTAATTCAAATAACATGTCGATTTGACAACCCCCATCACATCCAAAGTTTTATATACTAATAATGCTAGCCTTGTCACACAAGCACTTCCATGAGAATCGACCACGTGTCCTACTTTATTTTGAATCGAAGTATTTTCCCCCCAAAAATACCACATCACCAATAAGGTTACATCTGAACCATACACGTGTATCTCCTTTAATCTAACGGCTACCGACACTAAAACAGTGAAAAATCCACATCCATTTGTGGACGGTGGAAAACCTTAGTAATATTATATAAGGTTTTCACTATAAATAAGCCTAATCCACAAATCCATACCTTAGTATAAGAGCATGCAATTTTGTGGATAGACCCTTCTTTGCAATTATCCAATTCTTCACTGACCTAATTGTAACACATTCAAAATATGAGACCTCCTACTCAAACCAAAAAATTCAGAGTTACTGGTAAGTCCTTATTCCTCACATATCCTAAATGTCCTCTTATCCCCTTATTCGTACTTGACCATATCTGGTCTCTCTTCTCTACTCACGAACCAACATACATACGCGTTGCCTCTGAAAATCACAAAGACGGAGAGCCACACTTACACATCCTCATCCAATGCAATAAGAGATTCGATATCAAATATCACAATTTCTGTGATATCACTGACCCAAATATATTCACCAACAAAGGTGATGAACTACCAGTTTATCACCCAAACATCCAGGTACCTCGATCTGATGCCGCTATTCACGATTACATAAGCAAGGGTGGAGTATACGAGGAAAGAGGTACAATCAAAGCTCTAAGGAAGTCCCCTCGGAAAAACAGAGATAAAATTTGGACAGCCTTACTCCAAGAATCCACATCAAAGACAGATTTCCTCAACAGAGTAGAAAAAGAACAACCATCAACACAACTTAAAAATCTGCAGTATGCGGCTGACCATAAATGGCCTACAGCGCCTGTAGTATACACACCAAGATGGAACAACTTCATGGGTTTGCCTGAACCATTACAACAATGGGCAACAGAAAATATTATTTGTGTACGGACAATGGGTACAACAATTTTTTGGATGGGAGGATCGCATCTTGGTCGCCAATGAACACGAAAGTGTTCTTGGTGATCTAGAGAACATTTGATGAACCATTTTACAGAAACTCATGAAACTTGTGACCTTCGTGCAGGACCGGAGAACAGACCGACACCTAAATAAATGAAGCCACGAAAATACATAGAGACAATTTGCTCCACCCCCAAGGTTGTTAATTGAGTTGTCTCTAAAGGTGGGATCAGATATCACAGATCGTAGAAATAATAAAAAGAAACAATAGAAATGTAGGTCTATATCAACAAATCCTTTACTCTTACAAAGGCTCCAAAAACATGGAACAAATTAGCACCAATAATTTTAAGCAGATAATCTAATGAATGAAACTTAAACACTAAATCCAAACCTATAACCAGTAAATAGCATAGTGTGAACAGTACTTTTTGCTTTGCTAGAACACATGGTAACCAACACATATTCTTATTTTCTATGGCTCCTAGATAATATTTTTTACCCGTCATTTATTTACTAGTCAGTTGCTACACTAAAATGCTTTTTGTATGTAATTGTATCCCGGTCCATAAATCTCCAATTTCTGTCCACTCATATACAAGGAACTTTAAACCAATCTGGATATTTCAGAGAATTTGGCATTTTAGGAACAGACAAATCATTTATATTAAATTTGATCATGTTGCTCTTACCAGTTGAGGCACCGGAGTTAACCCAATACAAAATGAGAACTCTCCAAAAAATACATAAATATTCATACAGCCTCGGATTACATTCTCAAATAATATTTAAATGAGAACTATTTTAGTAAATACAATTCACAGTTGACACATCTGTAACGATTGGTGCAGCAGCGGACAAAGTTGGGAGAAAATAATTTAGCAGTGCATAACCAAGATGGACGCAATAGTGTCAAAAACAGTTCAATATTTTTGGGCATCATAAGAACCATTTTGTTCATGCTTAGTCTAAGCATCAATCCTCATGACAAACCATAAAGTGAATTTTTTTTTTTAATCAACGTATACAGACAGCACATAATAATTAGAGCATATAACAAAAATAATAAAACCACACAAACAATTAACAAGAAAGAAAAGCTCAAACAATTAATTCCTACCAAACTTTGGTGACAAAATGCATTTTGGGAGGCTCAAAAGGATACCCATCTGTAAAAACAAAACAAACATCAAAAACTTTATAAGCAATTACTACAACAAAACCCTAAAATCATACCAAGCAAATAGCACCCCAACAGTAACTTAAAAGGTAAAAGACCCAAAAGCCAGATCCAAATTTATAAAATTGAACAACCCCACGTAAGCATTTAGACAATTTTACCAGGCAATGAGATGTCAAGACGGAAAGTGCCGCCCTCGTAAGGAGTGCCAATGGGCCCAGGTATGGTTCCAGTCAAATGAACGAGATTATCGGAGACCGGAGTAACCTTTATACCAGAAACTTCATTGTCTTTGCTACATTCTTGTAGCTCCTTTTGCACGCGACTAAAGTCTATCATATTCGATTCTCAGAAACCCTAAAATGAATGAATGAATGAATGACCGTAGAAGAGAAAAAGAAAAAGAAAAAAAAAAAAAAGCCTTTTGCCAACTCTTTAATGTTATGATGCTTTTTTGCCTTTTTGTAATTGTTTGTAGCCGGCCGTTAAGAGAGAGAATTTTATCAGTGAAACGATGATGAGATCTGTCATAGACTCGCACTCTCCGCAGTCTCCTTTTGGTTCCCATTCAGGGAAATTTTACTCTGTGCAAGAGAACATGGGGAGGACTATGACCAGACGGAGAATTTAATTCCATCACCCAATCAAAATAATCGCTACCAATTCTTTATTTTAAAAAATTCTATTACACAATAGTGTTATTATGTCTCTCATATAATAATCTAATATCACTTTATCATGTGTGTATTAAAATAGTTATAACGGTAGTATTACATCACTCATATAATAATCCAATACTATATTGTCACATATGATAAAATAATTAAATAAATGTTAGTTATATTTGATATAACTCTATATGATTATGTCACTCATACAACGATAATATCAAAAAATTACTCCTTTATTTTATAGTGAGTCATTTCAAAAATAATTTTAAAAGGTATATTATGTATTGTTCATTGTTATCTCACTTTAAAATTAATCATACTTTATTTGAACCTCTTTTAGTAGGGATGATATAATGTGAATCCAGACATTCCCAACTAAAAACTAATTACATTATATTTGAGCATCTTCAAGTAAGGATAGCAAAATACAGATATGATTCCGCATATGAATTTAGGAAAAAAAATTGTCAATTCATATGAATTAGAATCTATATCCGCATATGAATTTGGGAAAAAATTGTCAATTCATATGCAAGATTTTGGATATACAGATCTGTAAATTATTTTTAATTATTTAATTTTAAATATATAAAATAAAATAAAAAAAACAAACATAATTCAGCATCCAAAAGAACATATAATTCAAAATCCATTCAAAATAAAATAAATTTAAATGTAAAAATGTTACAAAATTTTATTTCTTGATATATGCAAATCTTGAAAAGCTAAATAAGGATTCGTATTTTTATTAATCGGATCTTTATAGATACTGGTATAGTTACTATAATCTAATAGCCCAATTCAATATGATTTGGTCGGATTTGATAAACTAATCGAGTCGAGTTTTTCAACCCGATTAGATGAATGCGGTTAGGCTATTTCAATCCGACATGATGAGTGCGTGTCGGATCTCAGGCTAGCTAAAAAAATCAAGCTTGAGGCAAATTAAAGGGTTAAAACCCCATCGCCCGATCGACTTGAATTTGTTAGTTTTTTTTTTTAAGGAAAAATGTATATTATTAATATGACAATAAACATAATAATAGGACATAAATTCTGAAAATACCTGTAAAATACAAAAGAGTAAATAGACGAGATGTATAGATAAAATCCGAAGTTTGTGTATCACATATTATTCCTAAAACATTTTCGCTTTCTACTGTTGGTGTTCAGTATCATTTCAATTTTATTTCTCATGATACAACGAAGACCAAATATCTTTGGCACATCACCAAATTATTTCCGATGAACTACAAATATGCCTGAATTATTTCCACAAAAACCAAACACAATGACGTCATGTCATCATTAAGACAAAATAAAATGGTGGATGGCATTGTTGTGAAGATGTTTATAGATATTCAAAGACATAAGCATTTCAAAAGTCTCAACAAATGTTGACATTCGTGTCCTACTGACTGGTGCGTAATCACACGCGTATAACGCAAGCGCACGTATCGTTCAAGTAGTAAAAAAGTATCGATCCCATGAGGACTTAAAATCTTTTATTAATTTATGAAGCTAAATGTTTACAAATGTCTAATGGATTGGTTGTTTGATTTGAAAGTGATTTTAAACTTAAAACAAGTAAATAAAATTGCTCGAAAATAGATTGAAGAAAATTCAAATTTATAAAACTATTCAGGGTTGTGAATCTCTCCAATATCTTTTAAAAGATGAAGTGGTTATTTAACGTTTGTGTAATATATTGGTTTATTAACCTGAAACACGAAATTATGTAAACATTTTCCGATGGTCAAATACAAATACACAGTGTAGCTCAATTAATCACATTTCTATGTCAATCAAGTTACCTGAATTCATTAAGTGCAAGTTCCAATTATGGTTACCCCGCCCGACATGTATATTCATATTCTGTAAAGAAATCTATTAAAAGGTTATCTATCCTCAAGGAATATCGTGGGTTATTAAGTCTAAGGTCTTAAACCTAAAATCCATTTTCCAAGTTCATTTCAATTTTACCTGATCAATCTTATTAATAGCGAGTTAACAAGAAGCATTAAGTTTAAGACTTAATAAATAAACCTTTATATTACCCAAACCATAAAATAACCCTTTATAAACTGGTGATATTGGAATTCATCACAACCACAGATAACTGACTTAGTTACGACACATATTTACGGGTAGTAAAAGCTTAAATGAAATAAAAGACATAAAGTAAATTGCTGGAAATTAAATACTGAAAAGTAAATTACGGAAAATAAATGCTGAAAATTAAATACTGAAAATTAAATGCTGAAAAGTAAATACTGAAAGTAAATTGCTGAAAAGTAAATGCTGAAAAGTAAATAAAGTAAAAGTACAATAAAAGAAAATGTTGAGGTAAAAGTATTTACTTTTATTACTTCTATTTTAGATATCGCCCTTAATATAATATCTTAACTTTGCATGATAATTACCAACCGGCTGATGGAGTTGGTGCTTGGAGTGCCAATCCGAATTGTACATTTTATTATTTATTAATAAAATAACTATATTTTTCATTTCATACCCTATTAATGGTATTGTCATTACGCGTATTAAATTGATGTATCATTATGCTAAAAATGACATCGACCTTAGAATAGTTTTGACACTAGGTGTAAACTATTCTTAAAGTTCGTTGGTTTTGGAATACGGTCGAATTCCTATAACCTAGAAGACTAGCACATGTCGTATATTGGAATTGGAGTTCCAATGGTTTAACGCGATGTACCATGAGTTTTGGAAACTCGTATATACATGTGGGTATTCGTTGGAGCGAAACTGAATGACTCATTGGTGATTCCTAATAGTTGGAAGTACACACCATCGTCAATAGGAATCTCCTCGAGTCGAGTAGCATATGTAATCCTTTGACTATATGATAACATTGATTTTGTGTGAGATCCTCCACACTTAGATGCCATGTATGTCAGAAACCTTTCATGGTATGGCCTCTAGATGTTCGTTGGTGTGGACCGATGCACACAGTAATCAAGTGCGAAGCAAGATAGGATTCGTCGGCCCGTATGTGTACCATTAGGGGCTTAGGTATCCATGTTAGTAAAGTCATGATTCTTAAATCTTTGGCCAAAGTCGATCACCTAGGTGGATCACATCAGTTATGAAGAATCGTGGACATGTCGACATGAGATGTGCGTCTTGGAAACTTGACTGTATATTCTATGTTTCCTAAGCACAACTTGGATAGCCTACGATGGAGGGATTGTTAAACATATGTGATGACCTCGACTGTATAGTTCAGAAAGGTCGTTCGTGTTCTTCGCGAATTCGGAGGTGGCCGAATTGCGTACATATTAGCCAGGCTAATATGACGAACATGTCTAAACTTAGAGAGTCCCAATATGAAGTGTACTCGTTGAGCACTTGGGTAGCCGATTATTTTTGATAAAATATAATATTCGATATTATAATTATCAACTAAGATAATCAAGTGTTATTGGATAACATTGATTATTACTTTGACCTAATTAGATTAATTGGATTAATTCAATAATTACACAAGGGCTTAATTGTAAAATCATAATTATCTCTACCATTTGAGGATATTATGGTAATGTAAGTATGTAATAATATGTGGTTTCGGCTTGATTTAATTGGATTAAATCAAGGTGGCAAACATTTAACTAATCCATTTCCTAATATTTGGCTTGATTGAATTGTATTAAATTAAAGTGGGAGAAAATGGAGATTAGTCACACCTAATTATACATATTTGGACAAATTAGATTAATGCCACTTAAAAGTTGATTACAACTTTTATTAATTAAAAATTACCTAAGTTTTGCTATAAATAGCAAGCTTTAGGAAGGTTTTAATTACAAGTGCAAATACAGCATAAGCAAATTCTTGAGAGATTAGCCTAAGTTAGAGAAGTGTTTAGAGAAGCTTGTGAGGTATCTACAACATTTCATCTATGAGAAATCAAGATTGGATTGAAGTGAAGCTTGGAAGCATTGGAAACATGATTGGATCTTGGAGTCAAACTTGCACACCTTGGAGGTTCTCCAACAATTTCAACAAAGGAGAAGTAGATTGGATCTTGCATCAAGCTTACTAGGTAATGTTTGATCCTCTCCAAAGCTATGTTTATTTGTGTATTAGATGCATGATCACATAGCTTAATGTTGAATAAGGCTAATCAATTGTGTTAGGATACTTTAGAAGTATAAACACAACATGCTTGTAATTAGGTCAAAATATTCATGTTGGACATGGAACAATTAATTAGAGTTTGGAACTCTAGATTAAAGCTTAGAGCTATGGTTACCATTCTAGATTCACTTGACCACCTTTAGGTGGAATAGAATTATTCACGGGACATTTCGTAATTAGGATTCTAAAATGGTTTGTGTAATGGATTCAAAATTTACGCTAATGCGTATTTAGAATAAATTTATGTTATATTTGATATTTTGAAAAACTAGATTTTTATTCTATAACATGTGTTTATGTTGGTTTTGAAATTAAAAATTAATTTTTGGTGTTTTTGAAGTGTTTAGGGAAGACCGGAATAGATTAGGGTTAAAGACCCTAATCCATTCAGCTCACTGGAATGTGAGCTGAATGCAAAAGGAAATGAAACAAAAAAAATAATAATAATAGCAGCACTTGGGCGCACTGTAGCACGTGTGCTTCACGCACGCGGCGCCCTTCGCGCACGCCGATTTTCTTTTGCTTCGTTTGGAAGTTTCCGGACTCCGATTCAGTCCCGGTTTTTTCCTATACACTCGTAATGGAATGAAGTATTTCATTAAATGATTTAAAATTACATCCATAATTGATATCCATGGGTTAGACCCATTTCCGCTGTCCGGGGCACCGATCCGACCCTAGGGGTTCCACAACTGCCCCAACATAATGGTATCAGAGCAAAGGCTTAACCACAAAACACATATTTTGAATCTATGCCATAGCAGTTTTAATTTAATTATGCATAAGACATATTAGATATGTATTGCATGTTTTAAATTAAAACTTTGACCTAATTAAGTTAATGACTTGATTGTCATAAATCTCCCGTGATTAGGTGATTACTTTTAAGTAATAGTATTAATAATGTTGGAGCATTATTGGATGGTCTGTCTTGTCAATACGGAGATGAATGAGTTCTTACTACTTATATCCAATATCGTCATTAGTGTGAGGGTATAAGTGCTCGAAACTTAGGTCGCTCCGGTAAAACATTAGATGTAGCGTGATGAGTTAACATAGTAATCCAATATCGTCATTAGTGTGATGGTGTACATACGAAGCTCATTAGTGCACATTGACAAGTATACACCTAGAACACGTCTTAATCCAATATCGTCATTAGTGTGAGGATAAGAAACGGTTCAAGACCAAACCAGGAGTCACATGAAGTGATTGACCTTGAAGGTCTACCTAATGAGTTTACAAAGGCCAATATCGTCATTAGTGTAAGGTTGGAGTAAATGTCATGGGATCCACTTCCCGCTATGAAATTTTGATATTTCTATTTTTCCGTTAAGGGAGATTACGAAATTACGTAAAGTAGTGGGATGGCACTGATAGATTCTAAAATTCCATAATCAATTAGTGTTATCACTTTTGAAATGAAAATTGTTCTGTTACTACTCAAAAATATTATCTTGTAGATGGCTGCCGCTAATCCATTGATGAAACTTTTGGATTCCAATAAGCTAAAAGGAGCCGAGAACTATTTCGAATGGGAAATGAACATACGTCTTGTCTTGGAGTATGAAAAGTTGACTTATGTCACTATCAATCCACTACCTGTTGATATCGATTCTGACTCCACTCCAGAAGAGCGAGAAACTTTTGATAGATGGAAGGATGATAACCTAAAGGTGAAATCCTAAATCTTAGGATCGATGGTTCCAGATTTGCTGAGACAGTACATTGAAGTACCGGATGCTTGGAGCATCATGCGAACTCTTAAGGAGTTGTTCGACGTAAATCAAGAGATGGAACTTTATCGAAGGTCTAAGGAACTGTTCTGTTGAACTCATGGAGGGAGGAGCTGTCAGCACTCATGTTTTGAACATGATTGACCAAATTCGATATCTTGAACGACATGGCATTGTGTTTGATGAAAGGCTAGGCCGTAATTTGATTATGTCTTCTTTGCATGGTTCTTATGCTGGTTTTGTATTGAATTTCCATATGCATTCGATGTAAGCCACATACGAAGAACTTCATAACATGCTACGCATGGCGGAGCAAGATTTGAAGAAAGGAAACCCCACATTGTATCTCCATGGTGGAGCTGGCTCTTAAAAGACTTCTGGGAAGTCAAAGAAAATTTAGATGGGGAAGAATAAGATATCAAAGAAAAATCCAAGAAGCGCAAAGGCGCAAAACTGAAAGTAGCTCGTGATCAATGTCTACAATGCAAGAAGTCTGGACACTGGAAGAAGGACTGTCCAGAGCTTAAAACAGGACCCTCAGGTACGCTTTGTATTTTTCCAATTATTGACATCTCATTAGCCTTAGATGCAAATATTGGATAAGTGTTAGACACTGGTAGTCCCACTCATATTTGCAATTCCCTGCAGGAAATAGGGTTAAACGATGGCTGAATAAAGGGGAGATCCAGCTTAGAGTTTGCAATGGCGAGACATTGGCTGTCAAGGGCATAATCACTGTTGTTCTAGATCTCCAAAATGGATGTAAATTAGATTTGCATGATTGTTATCATGTTCCCTCACTTATCAGACAAATAATATCACTGCCTATATTAGATAAAGAGAGATATAAAATAAACATTAAGGATGAAACTTTATGTTTGTATGATAAAGAAAATTTATTGAAATGTGAATGTTCTTTATCAAACGGTCACTATGTTTTGGAAACATGTAGAGATGTCTTTAATATAGAGAAAAATACAAGTAGGAAGTCTGAACTAAATAATACTGAATTATGGCATATGAGATTGGGCCATATAGGTGTTAGAAGTCTATCCAAATTGGTGAAGGATGGTTTGATTGAAAATCTTACCTTAGATCCTTATCCAATTTCTGAGTCATGTATCCAAGGAAAGATGACAAAGGCCCATTTCAAGGTGTTGGACACCGTGTTGGAGATTTACTGGAGCTAATACACAGTTATGTGTGTGGTCCATTAAATCATGTCGCTCATGATGGTTCCACATACTTTGTGACTTTCACAGATGATAAGTCTAGATATGGATATGTCTATCTGATGAAACATAAATCGAAAACATTTGACAAGTTCAAAATATTCCGAAACGAAGTAGAAAAACAAACCAGTAAATTTATCAAATGCCTTAGATCAGATCGAGGCGGTGAATACATGAGTGAAGAATTCAAAAATTATTTAAGGGAGAAAGGAATTCTCGCCCAATATAGCCCACCAGGAACACCTCAACACAATGGAGTGTCTGAGTGTAGAAATCGTACTTTATTGGATATGGTGCGATCCATGATGAACTATACAGACCTTCCTTATTTCCTTTGGGGTTACGCTTTACTAACTGCTGCCTACATACTTAATAAGGTTCCATCGAAAGCTGTTTCTACGACCCCCTATCAGATATGGTTCGGTAGAAATCCAAGTCTTAAGCATTTAAAGATTTGAGGTTGTCCTGCATACGTTAGAATTACGTAGCGGGATAAACTAACATTCAGGGGGTATAAATATAGGTTTGTTGGAATCCTGATAATTCCATGGGATATCAATTCTACGATTTCGAACAACGAAATGTATTTGTTGTTCGCTTTGCAACTTTTCTTGAAAAGCAATTTTTGAGAGAAAGTGGGAATTGTAAAGAGATAAAACTTGATGAGTTTGATCCCAACATTAAGGAACCTGAGATGGAACCAGAGATCCAACTATGTGAAGGATCTACAACACAGGTTCTACGTAAGTCGAATAGAATATCAAGGCCTCCTGAGAGACTATTTTTAACATCTGATGTGAGCCTTGATGTTCTCCTCTTGGAGGAAACAGATCCGACTACGTATAAGGAAGCGATATTGGATATCGATTCGGGAAAATGGCAGGAAGCCATGAAATCCGAAATGGATTCAATGCATGCCAATCAAGTCTGGGACTTAGTTGAACTTCCTGAAGGAGTTAAACCTATTGGTTGTAAATGGGTTTACAAAAGGAAACGAGGGCCCGATGGAAAGGTGGAAACCTTTAAGGCCCGACTGGTAGCGAAAGGTTACACTCAACGTCCTGGGATTGACTATGAGGAAACTTTTTCACCAGTAGCCATGCTAAAATCCATTAGGATTCTTTTAGCCATTGCTGCATATCATGACTATGAGATATGGCAGATGGATGTGAAAACCGCTTTCCTAAATGGATTCCTTGAAGAGGATATCTATATGGAACAACCAAAGGGTTTCATATCCTGCGAGACTTCAAACTTGGTTTGTAAGCTCCAAAAGTATATTTATGGACTTAAACAGGCATCCCGAAGCTGGAATCGTCGTTTTGATGAGATAATTAGATTATATGGATTCATCAAAAATGAGGAAGAACCATGTGTTTATAAAAAGTTAGTGGGAGCATGATAGTTTTCCTAGTCTTGTATGTAAATGACATCCTTATCATAGGAAATGATATAGGGATGATGCAAAGTGTGAAAGCCTACCTTTGCAAGAACTTCTCCATGAAAGATATGGGTGAAGCTTCCTATATACTAAGTATAAGGCTCTACCGAGATAGAGTCAGGAAGCTTATAGGGTTGTCACAATCGACGTACATAGACAAAATGTTAGAAAGGTACAGTTTTACCAACTGCAAGGCAGCAAATGTACCTTTCCGATACGGCATACATCTTTCGAAGAAAATGGCACCTCAAACTGAGGAAGAGAGAGTTAGGATGTCTAACTTGCCATATGATTCTTCTATTGGAATATAATGTATGCTATGTTATGTACTAGACCTGACATCAGTTTCGGCGTCAGTGTGACCAGCCGATATCAATCTGATCCAGGCAATGATCATTGGACAGCCGTGAAACATATCCTAAAATATCTTAAAGGCACCAAGGATAAGTTTCTGATATATGGAGAAGATGAGCTACAAGTTAAGGGTTATATAGACTCCGACTTCCAGGGAGATCCAGATGATAGAAAATCTACATCAGGATACATATTTACCCTAAACGGTGGTGCAATTAGTTGGCGTTGTTCAAAGCAAGGCTCAATAGCTGATTCCACCAATGAGGCAGAATTTATAGCGGCTTCAGAAGCTGCTAAAGAAGCTGCTTGGATTAGAAATTTTATCACAGAACTTGGCGTTGTGCCTAGTATTGCGGATTCGATCCCATTATACTGTGATAATAATGGAGCCATCGCGCAGGCTAAGGAGCCGAGAGCCCATTCCAAGTCTAAACACGTGGAAATGAAATACCGCGTAATTAGAGAGATAATTGAACGAAAAGATATAATGGTCTTAAAGGTTCAAGGACAAGACAACATAGCTGACCCGCTTACAAAGGCCTTACCTCCTAATTTATTCGATAAACATGTGGAGGAGATGGGACTACAGTACCATCCAGATTGGCACTAAGCAGGTGGGAGTTTGATGTAGTTGGTGCTTGGAGTGCCAATCCGAATTGTACATTTTATTATTTATTAATAAAATAACTATATTTTTCATTTCATACCCTATTAATGGTATTGTCATTACGCGTATTAAATTGATGTATCGTTATGCTAAAAATGACATCGACCTTAAAATAGTTTTGACACTAGATGTAAACTATTCTTAAAGTAAATATTCCTAGTCGTTGGTTTTGGAATATAGTTGAATTCTATAACCTAGAAGACTAGCACATGTCGTATATTGGAATTGGAGTTCCAATGGTTTAACGCGACGTACCATGAGTTTTGGAAACTCGTATAGACATATGGGTATTCGTTGGAGCGAATATTGAATGACTCATTGGTGATTCCTAATAGTTGGAAGTACACACCATTTGGTGATTCTTCATAACTCTTATATACGTGTGCAAGCTTGACTCCAAGATCCAATCTTGTTTCCAATGCTTCCAACCCGTATGTGTACCATTAGGGGTTTAGGTATCCATGTTAGTAAAGTCATGATTATTAAATCTTTGGCCAAAGTCGATCACCTAGGGTGGATCACATCAGTTATGAAGAATCGTGGACATGTCGACATGAGATGTGCGTCTTGGAAACTTGACGGTATATTCTATATTTCTAAGCACAACTCGGATAGCCTACTACGGAGGGATTGTTAAACATATGTGATAACCTCGACTTGTATAGTTCAGAAAGGTCGTTCGTGTTCTTCGCGAATTCGAAGGTGGCCGAATTGCGTACATATTAGCCAGGCTAATATGACGAACATGTCTGAACTTAGAGAGTCCCAATATGAAGTGTACTCGTTGAGCACTTGGGTAGCCGATTATTTTTGATAAAATATAATATTCGATATTATAATTATCAACTAAGATAATCAAGTGTTATTGGATAACATTGATTATTTACTTTGACCTAATTGGATTAATTGGATTAATTCAATAATTACACAAGGGCTTAATTGTAAAATCATAATTATCTCTACCATTTGGGGATATTTTGGTAATTGTAAGTATGTAATAATATGTGGTTTTGGCTTGATTTAATTGGATTAAATCAAGGTGGCAAACATTTAACTAATCCATTTCCTAATATTTGGCTTGATTGAATTGTATTAAATTAAAGTGGGAGAAAATGGAGATTAGTCACACCTAATTATACATATTTGGACAAATTAGATTAAGGCCACTTAAAAGTTGATTACAACTTTTATTAATTAAAAATTACCTAAGTTTTGCTATAAATAGCAAGCTTTAGGAAGGTTTTAATTACAAGTTCAAATACAATCATAAGCAAATTCTTGAGAGATTAGCCTAAGTTAGAGAAGTGTTTAGAGAAGCTTGTGAGGTATCTACAGAATTTCATCTAGGAGAAATCAAGATTGGATCTTGAAGTGAAGCTTGGAAGCATTGGAAACATGATTGGATCTTGGAGTCAAACTTGCACACCTTGGAGGTTCTCCAACAATTTCAACAAAGGAGAAGTAGATTGGATCTTGCATCAAGCTTACTAGGTAATGTTTGATCCTCTCCAAAGCTATGTTTATTTGTGTATTAGATGCATGATCACATAGCTTAATGTTGAATAAGACTAATCAATTGTGTTAGGATACTTTAGAAGTATAAACACAACATGCTTGTAATTAGGTCAAAATATTCATGTTGGACATGAAACAATTAATTAGAGTTTGGAACTCTAGATTAAAGCTTAGAGCTATGGCTACCATTCTAGATTCACTTGACCACCTTTAGGTGGAATAGAATTATTCACGGGACATTTCGTAATTAGGATTCTAAAATGGTTTGTGTAATGGATTCAAAATTTACGCTAATGCGTATTTAGAATAAATTTATGTTTTTGGAAAAATATTTGATATTTTGAAAAACTAGATTTTTATTCTATAACATGTGTTTATGTGGTTTTGAAATTAAAAATTAATTTTTGGTGTTTTTGAAGTGTTTAGGGAAGACCGGAATAAATTAGGGTTAAAGACCCTAATCCATTCAGTTCACGGAATGTGAGCTGAATGCAAAAGGAAATGAAACAATAATAATAATAAATATAATAATAATAATAATAATAATAATAATAATAATAATAATAATAA